>LULA01012131.1:0-82987 GCA_002091835.1 Anopheles maculatus
CACCAATTGCCTGTTTTTTCTGCACAAACAGTTGTCAACTTCACAACTTTACACTTGATTGGGGGAGGCGCAATGAACCAACCAATCAGGTAGCTTGATTGTTTGTGTTCACCATTAGGGGGATCATATAAAACACGAAACCGACGCTGGAGCAGGCCAACAGAATGAGGATACCCGGTGCTTTAACGTGGTTCCTAGTGATAGCCGTACGGGAAGCGACAGGATCTCTGCAGGATGATAACGCTCGCACCACAAAACTGTCGGAGGAGTTTCTTAGCACGATTGTTAGAGTTCACTATCGAACACCCGGGAGTTATGTAGCGCTTCGCACTCGGAATGGGAACAGCACCAGCCCAACGTTCGTACAGCGTGATCTGCTCGATGATCTTATGCGCACCACTGCCGGATGGATGATCGTGACGGTCGAAGATCTGCCAATAACGGAAGGACGTCCCGCTTACTACAATGTGTTTCTGGTGCAAGATTACAGCTCACTCTGCTCGCTACTGGACGGTATGACGTACCAAACGCATCATTTCTATGGGCTATACACGATTCTTATAGAAACCCTTACCAACCCGAACGACCTGTACGATGTAATGGAAAAGCTGTGGAGCCTTAAGCTTATGAATGTGGTCGTGATTGTGAAGGGAAGTGATGATGGTGCGTTTGCTGCCTATACGTACCATCCGTATCGTGAACAACGGTGTGGCATCGTAGAACCTTACGAAGTTGGCCGATACGTGAACGGTTCCTGGTCCGATCTAGTGCACTGGTATCCAACGAGGACCAGCAACTTTAACGGATGCCCGCTCATCGTCGGGACGGTTGACATTAAACCCTGCTCGATTATCGACCACCAGGCCAACCGCACAGTTCACAAAGGCATCGAAGTGTCACAGATTTTAAATTTGTCCAAGAAGTTCAACTTTACCGTACGGTACGTGATTTCGGACGGCAAGATCAAGTGGGGATTCGTGCGGGCGGTCAACAGTACCGGGCTGATGGGAATGATACAGCGGAGTGAGGTAGATTCCGGTTTGCAGCAGTTAATCGATGGAGCCGGTCATCATTTCTACGGTATGTACACATTTTTCATCGAGCAGCTCGCTGACCGTGAACTGCTTCGTGGTGTGATGCAAAAACTCTGGAGCATCCCGATCATTAATGCCATCGTAATTGTGGAGGAACTTGATGGCGAGTACGTTGCCTATTCGTATTATCCTTACCGGGAACAGAGCTGTGGCGTTGTAGAACCTCACGAAATTGGACGGTATGTAAACGGGACGTGGGATAAGGTGGGTGGATTGTTTCCGGATAAGCTGGAGAACCTTCACGGTTGTCCGCTAACCATCGCTACGGTAGAAATAAAACCATTCTCTATGGTTCGGATGGAAAACAATCGTACCGTACACTACGGGATTGAGGTGTATATCGTGGAAACGCTCGCCGCTCGTTTGAACTTCACCATCCGGTACGTGGAGCCGAAAGATAACAGCAAATGGGGCATACTGCAAGCGTCCAACAGCACCGGGTTGGTTGGGATGTTACAGCGCAAGGAGGTCGACTTTGGGTTCGGTAGTCTCGGCTTTTCGTTGAGCCGTCACACCTACCTAAAGATGGGTATTCCGAACCAGATGACACAGATGATCATGGCAATACCACCGAAACGGCCGTACACCTCGCTAGAGAAGCTGTTCCAACCGTTCACGGTCGATGCGTGGCTTTGCATTGCCCTCGGTTACGCGGTGTTTGGGCTGGTGACGATGGCCCTTGTCAAACTGAACCGTGGTACGATCCGCGACGAACATCTGCGCAATCCACTGTACCTGCTGTGGGTACTGCTGATGGGTGGCTCTGGTGCCCGGTTCCGTCTGGACAGTACACGTCTGTTTATGATTGGATTCATTCTCAACACACTGGTCATCCGGACGCTCTATCAGGCCGGGATGTTTCAAAAGCTTCAATCGTCTGCCTCGCTTGCGTCCGACTTGAACACACTCGATGCGATCAATAAGGCTGGCGTGTACTACAACATGTTCCGGGCGTCCCTACAGTTCTACAAGGACAATCCGAAAGTTCCCGCGAGGTAAGTGTACTACTACTAACTACTAGCATCTTTCGCACTCATCTTTGGCAAATCTTTTTGCTTACTTTTAGTCGCATTAGGTTGGTGCAGAACGATCACCAGGATTGGGTCGAACTGTTCAAGCTGGTGGCACAGGATCGGTTGGGTGGTGTCATGGTAAGCCCGTACGATTGTATCACATACTATGTGCAGGTCCACGGAAAGGATGGTGTAGTTTACGTGGGCAAAAACACCGGCTTCATGTACAATCTTGGCTTTCATTTTCCGAAAACGACTCCCCTGCAAGCGCCGTTCGATGCGTGGATACTGCGGATGCATACGTCCGGGCTAACACACATCTGGTCGGAAAAGTTCAGAGACAATCGATACTGGACAAACGCAAAGGAAGACCCCGAACCGGCCAGCCTGAAGTGGAATCAAATCTCGGGAGGATTTTATCTGTGCAGCGTGTTGATCTGCTTTGCATCGATCGTGTTCGCGGGAGAGTTACTACATTTTCGTTTGCGTACTAGCAGACTGTTTCGATGTACGGTAGAACTACACCACGAGCCTGAGAAGGAGGCCTGAGTTCTCACTTATAGACATGTAGACACTTAGTATCTCCACCGTAACTGTTGCTGATGTAGAAGCAAAGCAATCAACCATTACAGTTAGCTCACATTTAACCGTTTCTCGCGCGGAAACACGCGGAAGTGTCCACAGACAAAGAAACAAGTAAACAGCGGAACAGAAACGTGATTTCCTCCCTCCAGAGCACCCACCACGCATCGTCCGTGGTG
Source organism: Anopheles maculatus (assembly GCA_002091835.1). NCBI lineage: Eukaryota > Metazoa > Arthropoda > Insecta > Diptera > Culicidae > Anopheles > Anopheles maculatus. The sequence continues at coordinate 2,869 of LULA01012131.1, forward strand.
ACCGGTTTCGCCAAAAACTATGATTCATCCGCAGTGGAATCGGCGAACAGATAGATCATGTGTCTCTTCGAGCACTTACACTCACACACACACCCGGGTTTTGCATAGATGAACCGGGAAGAGGAAGCGAACCGATTCCGAATCGTAAGCGCCATATAAATCGGGCACCTCTCGTTAATGGTTGTGAATGCAAAAACTGAAACAAACAGTGTTTCGTTCGCTTGGAACAGTGGTACGGTTCGCTGCTACCAGTTGGACAGTTTGTGGTTTGTAATATTTATAATTGGGGCGGCCCGGTAGTAGATGCGACAGCGGCGCCGGTCTTCACACGGCAGGACCGGGGTTCAAGTCTCATCTGGGCCGTTCCCCCATAGTGAGGACTGACTATCCAACTATGCGGTAACAATAAGTCTAGTAAGCCAGAAATGGCAGGCATGACCAAGAGGTCGTTGGGCCAAGAAAGAAGAAGAAGAAGAAGAATATTTATAATAAATGTTAGTAGATGAATAACATGTTCTATGGAGACGTTTAGGGGGCAGCTGTAGAAAGCGAGATCATTGCTTACACATTTTTTTTACTGCACAATCGTATTATTGCTCAGTACGTTATTGCATTGTGTCTAATGGAATGGCAGCCCTCCAGCCGCAAAAGGAGGCCGGCCTAGTGGTGGTGGTAATCCATGCATCTCGTAACCATATTTGAAGCTGTCGATGATGTTGAAAGTGCCCGATTGCCTATTGCCACAAGTGTGTACACGGTGCGGGTTGGTGTGGAACCACGGAACCGGTTTCACGTCTTCATCTGTCTGTTGCCGTTTCAACGACAAGCTTTCCAAAACGAACACCAACACCGTTTTGTGTAACCACACTATCCTCTGGTCTGGTCTTTATGGTGGAGAGAGATGCTGAGGCACTTTTTCGTTTAAGGCCCACAACCAGTAATGGGTCCGGTGGTGGTCGACGATTGGGAAAGAATCCGGTTTCTTAACGGTTCAAAAATATAAATTCCTGACAATTCGTTGGTGTACCGATTTTTGTTTGCTAAACGCAAATAAATCACATTCAAGTCAATCAGCGTTAAGTGGCAATGTTTTTTGGGAGGTAAAATTAACGTTACCCTTGCTTTTGCTGCACATTCAACATGCATCCCATGCCAACCGTGCAAACAAAATGCAGTTAAACGAGGGTTCATGTTGTCGCGCAAACTAAATCCATCGGGCGGACGACAACGTGCTGGATTGTTGGAGCTGTGGAAGTAAATTGATCTTCCCACTGTACGTACGGCGCTTATTTGCGCTGACCCAATTAAGGTCCCTCCGTGGCATGGCTTTCCCTTTTTTTTTTATTCACTCTCCATCAAATAGCATGATGAACGATAGGGTTGAGGTCTACAGGAGAGAGCGAACCGTTCGTCGTTGTACGTTGTGGCTTGTTGCCGTTCATCCAACAAACAGCCAACAGAAGGGTAAAAAAGAAAATCAAACCAGTGTTTTCTGTTTGAAAAGTAATTGCACTGTTTGCAAGGCGCGCACCGATCGAATAATGGGGAAGATAAATAGGTTTGGCAAACGATCACGCTGCTGAGTGCATTGCATTGCGATTGGAACTTAGAGTGTTACAGGAGGTAGAGTTGTGTGTACTTGACAATTAAGTAATGTTTTGCTACAAATTTTGTACATTTTTGTGATAATACGAAGCTATATTTAATTATGAATAATCTGCGCTAACATGTCCCCTCGTATATGTGAAGGCTATGCATACTGTAGGGGGAATAACGCGCGGAGACCACCACGAAAAGGTCGAGCTAATGACGCAAAAACTTCAAGTTTGATGGTAATACGGCTTCGCTGGCAAATGTTGATCTACACAAAGAAGATCTGCAACTGCAAAGTCCTTCAAAACTTCCACAAACGTGATTTTAAGTTATGAACAAAGGTTATTTACTGCTTGAAGATCATCTGATTCATGAACTCTATCTCTGACATCTCTGATTCATGAACTCTATCCAAAAGCAGACTAGAAGAACCTGTATGCCACGTTCGGTGAGAAACAACAGGCGAACAGGATGTCTTGCAAAATCGCTTGTAAGCTGATCATTGGGTTTCTAGACTTATTATTACCCCTATGGGATGTCATTCCGGACTATGCAAATCGGACGGACGGGCATTAGTATATCGTAGACTACACATCTCCATTATTACTCCAGTTGTAACACCAGTACAACCAGTAGAGCAGTTGAGAAATGTGCATAGAAACGCTTTTATACTAGTGAGAACCAGATGACGCACCATTCGTCTGTTTACTAGGAGTTAAAGGGCGCTGATGACGTACATACCGCTTAGCTACAGGTCAATTTAGATAGGCTTCGAGAACTTTGAACAAGATAACAGGACGGTCGGGCTTTACCTTGTCAACCGTATGCTACTCTCGCTAAAGCAACTTAAAATGGCACAAAAATATGATCCCCCAACTGTATTCTGTTGCCTTTCCATATTAGTTTATTGAACGTTTTAAGTTCAAACGTTAATACTTGTGAAAAACAATCACACGTGGTGTAATTCCCCGGAGTCAATATTTGCCTTTGTACTTACGATTGAAGAATGGGGGAATTGTCACAAAAACTAGCATTATCGGGCGTTATTGAGCATTAGGTGATATGATTTCGTCATCTACCTTCACGCCCCAACACCCCAGCACCGTGGCATTGTTTCGCAAGATTGGCACAACGCGTGACGTGACGGTAATTTCCACATTTACGTCGGCATGATGATGACTGGTCAGACAAAATCGCGAAACACAACACCCCATAGCAAGTTGAAGTTGCTACGGAGTGTTCGATTGTTGCTTTGTTCGTTCGCACAAGCTGTTTGCGAGTCAAGTAGACATAGATTTCGAGTGTGACAGAGGCGGAGATATGTTTACTTCCCCTGTTGAAATCGAATGCTGTTGCCTTTATCAATCCACCCCACCGGTGGGATTCTAAACGGTTGTTATTGAACTTTCGTACATTTTTTTGTGGCTCTCTATTTGTCAGTTTGCTCACACAAAAAGTTCTCGCACGACCTTATGCTTACTCCGGTGTGCCCTTGAAAGCGAAACATAATAATAATACCCCAACTACCCCACTCCCTTATCGAAAGTCCCGCTCCGGTGCTCGTTCCAGGGATGCATAGGGTATACATATTGCCCTGTTTTTCTTTCGCTCCAGTCTTATTGGAGAATCGGGACCGAAACATTGACAACGAACTGCGCAATAAAATCGCAAACATACAACCCTAAAATGCTGGTGCTGCGCATAAACCCCCCCACCCACCTTTCAATTCCGTCCTTCTTCTCTTCGGATCATCCGCAGTGTCTTTGTTTGTGATGCGTTACATTCGGTTCCATGCTGTTGAGAGTCAGCATATACCAGCCAAGCCTGTGTTATGTGTGGCCAGTTACTGCGCAGTTCCCATTCTAGTTTTCTCTCTCTCTCTCTCTCTCTCTCTCTTTGTCGTGTTCCAGAGTACACACTATGCTGATGGGAAGGAAAACAAATACATAACTTAATGTCGCATGCTAACCAGATTGCCAGTCATTACACCCTAACGGCGGTTCGATCTGGTAGAAAACATCCGGTGTTTACCGTACGGAAAAATGGGATTGAAATTCGAGATGGTTCATCACGGCAGTCCTGGGATGTTTGAAGCAACATACACAAGACCTCCTCTTGTCTCTTAAAACTCCTATTCTCCCGAAGGACCCTACCGCTCACTGGCTTTCTGGAAGAGCCGTCCAAAGAAAGTCCAACGAAGAAAGGTGCTGTGCTGGTGTCCAAAAATAGAATCGGCCCCGTCATGTTGTTCCCGGGGCATCCTTCACCATCGGTACGAAAGAAAGAAGGACTACAACAGGTCGGTAAACAGTGCAATAAAACGAATGCTTTCGAACCTGTTTCGGTGCTTCCGAAAAGTAGTTTTGGGAAGTGGTTAACGTGTGCCTGCCTTGCTGTAAACACATGTGTGGCCGCGTGTGGGATTTTCCTACGAAATGGGACGACGACGACACGGGGTTCCGCGTGGGTGAGAAACTAAAAATAGTAACTCACCTCCGGATCGACGCACTACTGCTGTATTTACCGGGGCTGTTTGCGTGGTTCGTATCGATGTTTGGACGTTTTTTTTTCGTTTCTGGGCGGAATTAACGTCCATTCGCTCGTAATCAAGTGCTTAAGATTAAAAGAGCGATAAGATGTGTATGAAAAGTACAAACATGAGTTGTCTGCTTTATCAATTACTTTGAAGCTTACGGTTATGCTTACTCAAGCAACTTCGAATCGATTAAAGATAACTTCTGTTTTACAACTTCTTGTAGCATTTTTGCAATTAAAAGGCAGCAGAAACTGATGCGAAATAAACCTAAAGTCTAGCGACTTAGCACATCATGAGCCTCATGAGGTCAGAGTTGATGTCCAAATGGCGATTAAAAACCTAGACAAGATGACTATTGTTTAGCAGAAGTCCCAATCCGAGAGTAGTCATGCCCGAGCGGTAGACAATCATTCAAAAGTTCTGCATTTTGGGGCCTACAACAAGTTGTTGTCTGCATTATGAAGCTTCCTCAAGTAGTATCAAGAACATACTAAAAGGAACATCGAAGGCCTCTCAAAGTTCTTTAGCACCGATTAGTAGATCATTGTTACACGATCCTTGAACTGAGTATCTCCTTCAAAAACTTCATGCTCAACTGGATAAATTAACTAAAGAATCAAGGCAAGTTACGGTCTAGTAGAAGCTTCTAATTGTAACTTATGTATATGTAATATTGGCCCTACCACACACAAATCTGCCGACCTTTGCTTTATCATACAGCAGAGAGAGAGAGAAGCCGCACTATGACGCGATGTGCTTGCCAATGCACTTTTGCTGCTAAAAATAAAACCCTCTCGCCACCACTGCATATTATACCATTTGCAGTTGAAATGCATTTGTGTTTTTCTTCGCTTTTCTTCTTAAATCTTATATGTTCTTATCAGGTGGGAACAAAAAATGCTGACAAACAGAAACAGAGAAGAAACCCTTGGGGTCAGCAGAGCAGCACTGTGGAAATACTGTGGACGAGATAAGGCGTTGATGTTTACGCCCAGATGAACGGCAATATTATGCAGAGAGATGGTGTTATATCACAGGACTTGTTGATGAACTTCTTTACTGGGGGGCATCCGTGTGTGTGTGATTATTCCTAGCAATTTCCTTATCATCACCCGTAAAAGCGCGTACGGGGCAACAAAACAACGCAAATCTACCGTCAACATACAATACACCACCTCGTCACTCTGTCTAATCGCGATTCGAAACCATAAACACACTGCCTGTTGTTGCTGCCGGTCCCTGTGAGCACTCGCCACAAACACCAGATATGGTATCGGCCATCCGGTACGCGCTCGAATCCGCAAAACGTTCTTACATTCTTATCGTTATGCATCATCAACGGTACCGTGAACTGAGGTATGCCACAATCGTCACAACCGCACTTACAGGGGGGGCAACAAAGCGCTAGAGGACGGGTAAAGGAAACCAAAAATAAAACATACTAACCGACGTATAGAGAGAGCAGCGTAGCGTGTTTCTTCGGGGGTTAACGTCAACGATGTCTTTCGTGTGGTTCGTGCGTGTCGTTTACTTTGATGGTGAAGCCATGTTGGCTGTCATAGCAAAACGACGCCAACCAACCAAGTAGCAGCACAAACACACATACACACAGCCATCCGTTGCCAACGTTACCAACAGAGAAGGACAAGGTGTATTGATTTTTCACCGGGTCTTGTCGCTTCAGTATTCCACACTCATTGCGAGAACTTCTTACTTCTTATTAAGCTTAAACACACAAAGATCTTCGGATTGGAAACAAAGGTGTTCCTCATTTTGCTTGTAAACATGTCATCCAGCACGGCAATGCATTGCACGATTTACGATGCGTTTTGAATGCAGCACATGCAGTACACTTGCTTGGAATGGGGGTTTATTCTTAGCTCATATTCAAAGTAACGTAAATACACCCGGCCATAAATGCAAAACGGACGGGCTGTGCATTTTCATAGCGAGGAATTTATACCTCTTCATTGCTGATGGTTTTAAATCTGGATGAATTAAAGTTTTCGATAAATAATGCTAATAGACAGTTCTTACCATCACTTGTCAGCATTGCAACTTTGCTAATTGGAGAACAAAAATGGTTTTAGGTAGGATAGTTTTGCTGCTTGATTGTTTGTTTAGAGTAAAAAAGACACAAACGGCACGATTCAACAACATACCCACCCAACCGTGCTTTTCTCGTAAATACAACATGGTCAGGAACGGTTAATTCTAGTCGCATATACTCAGGTCTAATAGTAGACAGAGATTGACAACGGCTGCAGAGTAGGCAAAAATAATGTTAACTCTCAGAACAAACGGCCTTTTGAAGAATACCTCAGGAATTAAATTTTTATCGTATGATAAATTATGGCTACAGAAGATCTTTACAAGTTCCAGCTCTACACAAGCTCCAGAATATCCTAAGAACTAATTTGTCGTTTGCTAGTTATAATGATGAGATTTAACCTACGTCGCCCCATAAAATGCTAATAAAAAGTGATATCGGTCATTAAAATACCAAAGCAAGAAATCCTAGAGAAGAAGGTTTTCTGTATAATTGATCTGTAATTCGCCGGTATAACACTAAATCACTAAATGATCAGTCAGTCTAGGTCAAAACATACGAAGCAACCTCAAGGACTCTCTCCTTTCTTTCTGACGCTCAGGTTCTAATGAGGTTCCTGTTGTGCATGTCATCGTACAAATTGAAATAGTTTGATGGCATAGACTGCGGCAGACAGTTGCAGGTGTTGTTGTTACTACTATTTAAGCAGCAAAATAATTTATTCTTTAATTTACGACAGTCTCGAACTCTTTCAAACCGGGTGGGTTTGCCCCTGCGTATGTACACGCTACCCTCGAAGGTCCTTATTGTTTGTATGTTTTGTACAAATGAGTAGGCAAAAAACATCAGGAAACCTTTTTACGATTGGTTGTAAATCTGTAAACCGATCTAAAGATGCAGGTATCTCTAGCGTTCTGTTTTCTTCGCAGGTTTGTAAGCGGATTTTACGATAATCGCTGTTGAAGATCGAAGTCGCCAACGAGCTCTGGTGCATTAGAACCTTCCATCCATAGATCCTTTTTTCTTTTACGCTGTGCTTCGTTTTACCTGAGCCAAATAGAAAGGTTGCGCCTATTAAACAAAATAGAAACTTTCAAGGTCCACAAACCTTTAGCTCAAACTCTACCACCAACCAAATGCGCTTCTTGTGGTTCGTTCTGAAGTGAAGCGCTGTAACACGTACTACACACCACTCTGCTGCTGCTCTATCTAACAACCCGAGTTGGGTTACCGTCAAACAAACAAAAACACTTCGAAACGTGACCGTCAGAGATTTAATTGATTCCACTGACTGAAAGGCGTCCGTCGACGTTCCCCCCGCGGGTTGGTGGGAACGGACAATCATATCGAAACAACGTGTTTTTGTTGGCTGGCCACCACCACCATTTGCCTGTGACAGTAAGCCAAAAAACGTGCCATGGTCAGAGAGAAACCACGAGGCTCGCCCTGTGCGCTAGGCACCAGAAGCTTTATGGAAGCGTGCATATTTAGCCACAGCGTTAGTGTTAAAGTACAGAACATAGGTGAGCTTCAACAAGAGAAGCAATTACAGTCGAGATCGAGTGAAAGTCAGAGAATGATATTCAAAAACCGCGAAACTGGGACAACGCAACACCGTGTGTGTGTGTGTGTGGGTTTGGGTACATTGGGAAACGGTTGTAAAACGTTTTTCTAACACGCTACGAGTGTCGTCAGGTCAGGTCACGTCACCACCAACACCACACCACACCACTTTGGTTCACATACTCATGCGATGGCCTCGGACGGAGTCGTTGACATGGGAGGTTTGACTTCGGTGGGAGAAGGTTTCTAATAACGATTTCCATCGCTTCAGAGGTTATTGGGCGCAAGATACGCAAACGCTAACGCCTGCTTTCGTGAACGTGAAGATACACTCTTTCCAAAGGGATGGTGCCGTGTACACGCATGCCGTCTATGACGTCATTTTTGTTCTGGCGTAATGTTGTGGTCGACCGTTGAGGTAGTGTTGTCGATCCAGGTGACATGGTGGTGTTCATTTCAATGCTCTACGATTATATGAATACATTGATCGTTATTAGGCCAAGCGGCGAATAGGAAACAGAGAAGGGCAAAGCAAAAGAGATCAGAATAGAGAATTAAACCATCATGATTTCTTTCACATGGAGGCCGCATACAATAAAGCACAAACGTTATTAGCTGGGCATCAGGATCCAGATGTTTGTTGATAAGAAGCTTTACACAAAGTGCTGGACTATTCTAAGGTTAAAGATGAAGATACTTTTAAGATAAGACTATAAGAAATTTAGACGACTTGAAGGAAATCTTAGAGGATGCCAGACAGTAATGTAATTTACAGCATTTCCAAGATGAGATTGATGAGAACGTTCGAACCATATCTGGACGCTGCAATTTCTCCAAATTCCTGGACAGAAACATTTAGACTACTGACATACTTCTGCACAACTGTACATGTAGTAAATGGTTCGCTTACTCATGAACAGAATTCAGATATAACTCGAAGATTACCAGTGCACCTCGGAAATCCTGAAACATACGTCAAGAATAGGAGGATTTGATAGACTTTCGGACGTACATCACGTAACTTATGCTTTATTCACTTTCCTTTTTTATTTACTTACCTTATCAACAACACCGTCCATAAATGTTCAGGGAGGGATGATTCCTACCAATCCTTCAAGTCCAGTACAATCCTTCAAGCAGGAGCCATCGCGTCCAGAGTGCGCATCCTTCGGGACGGAACGAAGACATCATTCTCGGGAACACGTGATTTTCGTTGCGACCGCTCGTCGAAGGAGACGGCCGTTTTTTGTTGGATGGTGAAGGTGTGTAAACAAATATCTTTTCATCAACCGATTTGGGGATGGACCTCATGGCAGGATTGGGGGATCAAACTTAGAAGAAGGACGCCATGAGGTCCGGGAAGTGGGGATGAGGGATTTTTAGGATGAAGGAATGCAGGGGGGATTTATTTAATTTGGTAAAGGATTTTAGGGAACAAAAGGGATGTGTTTGTTTTGTTTAAACTTTATTTCTTTCGCTCTATCGATCGTAATGTTTTTTTTTCGATAGTGGCAATAGTGGAATTGCTCTTTTGCGATTGTGGTTGTTTTGATTGTTTTGTGGGTATCTCTCTCTCTCTTTTATGCGAAGTAGAGCATTGATGGTGCTATTTTTTGTTTCTTTTTTGTTTTGGTTACATACTCTACTTCGATCTTTTCGTACAAAAATTGAAAATGGAAAATTTTACAACTGAATTTTTATCGTCTGTGTTAGTTAGTTTGCTTCTTCTGCCCTTCTTTACTGTGAGAAATCGTTTTCTCTGCTGCCTCTTGTCTGGCTTGTCTACGCGTTTGTGTGTGTGTGTGTGTTGTGGTTCACACCTGCGTTCTCTAAATACCTGTATACCTCCTCCTCCTCCTCATCTTTCTTCTCTGCTTTTCTATGCATTATCGTCAGGAGGTTACGCGATTTTCCCGCACAGTGTATGAAAAATGAAATACAAAACGAGGTCAAAAAGCCTGGGGGGGATTCTAACGATCTTTTCTCGCTTTTCGCAAACTGATCTGCCGAGAAACGAGGATTTTTCAAAGTTAAAATGCTCTCACAACACACACACACACACATCAGAAGTTTATGCGAAAAGCGTTTTTATGTGGTGATCGGAAATGATTCGTATAACGTAAAACCCAGGGCTTGGTTGGTTGTTTTGGTGTAAAACTTTCTGTAAAAAGCTTGTGTGAAACGCGCAAACTTTGCTATTGCTAAAACTTAACCTCATTCAACCGGGGTGTGAAACGCACCGGACCGGCTGATCTGATCGGGCGTGGTTGAGATCCGATGTGTCTGCGCTGTGCACACAGGGCATTTAGACGGTTAAATTTTGTGAACCTTGCTTGTTTTAGCCGATTATTATTATCTACTTGTTACTAGTTACAATAAATCACTAAAGGAAACCGACCGCGCGCGCACACACACATACACACGCACATATATGCTGTTGCATTGTTGTGGGCTAAGGAGAGTGCTGATGTTGCTGCTGCTGTTAGCTTGTTCGCTGTATCCGCGTGTGGGCCATATTATGCTGTCCCTCCGTCTTTTTTTCTTCTTACACCGAGAGTAACACGCAAATAAAAGCCTACCTAGCGACGAGGCAAGCAACACACACACACCCACACATCATGTTGCCGCTGCGGGGTCCCTTCTTCATTTGCTTCTTCTGTCCTTTTAAGATTTCTCTCTACATGTATTGTTTAAATTTTGTAAATTTGACATTGAACGTGTTTTGCTGATTGATTTCGAGGGGGAGGTGGATGCCGTATGGTGGTGGGGTTTGTTTATCAAATGGTGAGAGGAATGGTACGCGTGCACACACATAGGACACTAAAATGCACACACGCACACAACAGTACATACACCAGGGACTGGTAGTGGTAGTTTGTTTCAGATTAGCTTGCAAAAGAAAATGGTGTTTCCGGTTACTTTTTCACGTGTAATGGAAGTTTTTAGAAAAAAAAATCTATGTCTTGTCGGTTGTGTTTGTTTGTCATGAAGTCTTAACTATCGGAATGCTAAAGATGTACGTATGAAAGTGTCCATTTCAGCGTACTGCGCGCGCCACTTGCGACCATATCTAGGGGTAAAGTGTATGTAGAACTTGTGTGATTGCTTGAGGTTTGATGCTACTTATTCATGTCAACGAATGATGGAGCAAAGGAATAGTATAGGAGGGAAGTCGCCAGCAGTTGATAAGAGGCACACAGAGAAAGATAGAGAGCCTTTGACGTTCCTCTTCTACCACGTCGCTCTGTCTCTCTGGGTACAAACTAGATGATAGCGCCAAACGTGAATGGGAAGCATTGCATTGTGGGCCAAATGATCAGTCCAGCACCTACCCCATCCGCATAAGATCGGTTTCATCTTCAAGCACTGTGTGTGTTTTCTCTCCACACTAAATACGACTCCCTCTGTTCTATAACAAACCTTCGCCGTGTTCGTTTCTTGTGTGTGGTGTGTGTTTTTTATACAAAATATACGATTGCGCATTGATGATCAAGTATAAGGTTAGGGCTTTTGCTGTTGATTTAGATTTTTTACGGATTTGTGTTTCTTTTAAACTGGATGCTGCCTTTTTGATCTAGTAGTAGTACCACAAGTAGAAGGCGCCGCGCGTGTTTAAGCGACGCATCTCTCGCTCGACTTTACATTTCAAATTCACTACTTTACTTTGATTAACAATTTTATGCGCACACAAACACTTCATCGACACATCTATAGAACGTACGGGGGACTAGTTGTAAGGAAGTGCTAGGACATCCCCTAATCCATTGACGCCAGTTGGCGAGTCGTGTGTTTGTGAGCGCATACAACTGTTGATTCCAAAAAAAAAACAATCAAAAAGACAACATCACCACCACCAACCAAATCAGTTAAATAGTGGGGAAAAGCTTGTTGCTTGGGGGGATCACAGAACAATTACAAACATTTCTAATCTTGATTTACTGACTGCCGTTTTATGTTCGTTGGCCGAACACAACTTCTTCCTCTTCTGTTTCTCCTCGCCTTTCCTCCGTCTTTCTCTGCCTTTTGTTTACGCACATTGACATCAAATCGTGTTTACACTCTATACAATTGTTTCTCATCCGCCGTACACACACACACATCTTCTTGCGCGCTTTAGTTGCGCTGTTCACTCTGCATATGCTCTTAATTAACCACTAGCAGTTTCGCGAATTTAACATTAATATTATACCTCTAAGACTTGTGTCGTCGGGTTTTGCCTGTTTGTTTGTTTGTTTGTTTCTGGTTGCTGATTCTGCGCTGCTTGCTTTTATCATTTTATATATATATAATTTCGCATGCATGTGTATATTACCATATTCGTAGTTTTTTGTGTGTTTGTGGCTGGTTTTGCTGCTGTGTGGTGGCGATAATGCTGCTGCTGCTACACTGAGCGCGACTACCATCATACCCACCACCACCACCATCACTACTGCCTGTCTATGTCTATTTCTTAATGTTTATGCTAAAAAGTTGGTGCTGTGTGTCTGTGTGTAAGTGTAGATGTTTGTGTGTGTGTATGTGGGGAGGGATGTAATATTTCTTCCTCTTTTCGCTTTTCGACACATGTTTCCATCAAGGGATTGCACACACACACGCGCACACATATAGCTAGTGATCGTGGTGATATGGAGCTCCTTCACGAAATGATAAAAGGCGTTTATCTGCTCTGTCCTGTGTGTGCTGACGCCCTAGCCCCAAAGTCTTGCCCTCCGTTACACACACCCGGGGGAACTTGTGTACTCCTCCTCCTCCTGTCTTTTTCCTGGGTACAAGCGATCACGACCACCACTCAACTTCCACACGAAACGGACGCGTTAATACTTGGATCAATCGTTCCGTATCTTGGCGCATCTTGGTCGCACAAGAACTTGACTTTCGCTCTCTACACGCTCTATTTGTTTGTTTGGTAGTAGAGAGATCGTGTCACAATTCTCGCACGCCAATAATCGCACCATCGTAGTACTCCTTTCCCTTACACCACGCTCTGTAATATACAGAACGCAGGTACGTGCTTGCTCTCTTAGTGGCCATTACAACACACCCATAACGAAAAAATGCTTCATCTGCTTCGCAAAAAGATGCGACGGTGAGCGCGACCACTTTCCCCCGAAATAAAGCGGGCCACAGCGAGTCACAAATCGCTTACTTACTGGTGAGGTTCAGGAAGGAAGACTGAAGGGACCTGGACGCACACAACAGCAGCAGCACTGTGACTGTGTCTCTCCATACAGGGGAGATCCCAATAGTGGCACAACCGGAAATTCCTTTCAAAATGTCCTTCTTCTCCATTACGACGCATATTACCCACTTTACTAATGGTGTATACATATATATTTTATATAAGAAGAGTGTGGTTTGTCCATTCTCTTTCCCCTCTACACCCTCGTGTCTGTGTTTCTGTGTTTTTGTCTGTGTTTGTTTGAGTGTTTGTTTTTCCTTTTTGCTCGAATATGATCACAAATCATGTTTTCACTTCTTAACCTTCCCTCGTCCTATTTGGTTCGTTCGTTTTTTCTTTATCTTGCCGCCACTAACCCAACTTTCCGATCTAATAATTCATACCAACATAAAACCGGGTAATAAGCTCACACAGCATACGAGTTCGAAACCAATAGAAACCGGTCATTTCCATGCCACGATCAGCCAGCCTCTCCCTTCTGAGTGTTGCGTGTAGAATCTCTAGCCGAAACGTACAATTTTTATTTTTTTGTGTTTTTTTAATGCTTTTCTTTTAAACAGGAGGAAACGAAAAAAAAACGGAGGAGGAAAAATTAAAAAATAAAAACAATAACTAAAGGGAGAACGGGTGGGGAGAACTAGAGCATTGATGGTGCTATTTTTTGTTTCTTTTTTGTTTTGGTTACATACTCTACTTCGATCTTTTCGTACAAAAATTGAAAATGGAAAATTTTACAACTGAATTTTTATCGTCTGTGTGAATTAGTTTGCTTCTTCTGCCCTTCTTTACTGTGAGAAATCGTTTTCTCTGCTGCCTCTTGTCTGGCTTGTCTACGCATTTGTGTGTGTGTGTTGTGGTTCACACCTGCGTTCTCTATATACCTGTATACCTCCTCCTCCTTCTCTGCTTTTCTATGCACTATCGTCAGGAGGTTACGCGATTTTCCCGCACAGTGTATGGAAAATGAAATACAAAACGAGGTCAAACAGCCTGGGGGGGATTCTAACGATCTTCTCTCGCTAGCCTCTCTTTTATAATTCCGAACTTTTCGCAAACTGATCTGCCGAGAAACGAGGATTTTTCAAAGTTAAAATGCTCTCACAACACACACACACACACATCAGAAGTTTATGCGAAAAGCGTTTGTGTGGTGATCGGAAATGATTCGTAAAACGTAAAACCCAGGGCTTGGTTGGTTGTTTTGGTGTAAAACTTTCTGTAAAAAGCTTGTGTGAAACGCGCAAACTTTGCTATTGCTAAAACTTAACCTCATTCAACCGGGGTGTGAAACGCACCGGACCGGCTGATCTGATCGGGCGTGGTTGAGATCCGATGTGTCTGCGCTGTGCACACAGGGCATTTAGACGGTTAAATTTTGTGAACCTTGCTTGTTTTAGCCGATTATTATTATCTACTTGTTACTAGTTACAATAAATCACTAAAGGAAACCGACCGCGCGCGCGCACACATACATACACACGCACATATATGCTGTTGCATTGTTGTGGGCTAAGGAGAGTGCTGATGTTGCTGCTGCTGTTAGCTTGTTCGCTGTATCCGCGTGTGGGCCATATTATGCTGTCCCTCCGTCTTTTTTTCTTCTTACACCGAGAGTAACACGCAAATAAAAGCCTACCTAGCGACGAGGCAAGCAACACACACACACCCACACATCATGTTGCCGCTGCGGGGTCCCTTCTTCATTTGCTTCTTCTGTCCTTTTAAGATTTCTCTCTACATGTATTGTTTAAATTTTGTAAATTTGACATTGAACGTGTTTTGCTGATTGATTTCGAGGGGGAGGTGGATGCCGTATGGTGGTGGGGTTTGTTTATCAAATTGTGAGAGGAGAATGGTACGCGTGCACACACATAGGACACTAAAATGCACACACGCACACAACAGTACATACACCAGGGACTGGTAGTTGTAGTTTGTTTCAGATTAGCTTGCAAAAGAAAATGGTGTTTCCGGTTACTTTTTCACGTGTAATGGAAGTTTTTAGAAAAAAAAATCTATGTCTTGTCGGTTGTGTTTGTTTGTCATGAAGTCTTAACTATCGGAATGCTAAAGATGTACGTATGAAAGTGTCCATTTCAGCGTACTGCGCGCGCCACTTGCGACCATATCTAGGGGTAAAGTGTATGTAGAACTTGTGTGATTGCTTGAGGTTTGCTGCTACTTATTTCATGTCAACGAATGATGGAGCAAAGGAATAGTATAGGAGGGAAGTCGCCAGCAGTTGATAAGAGACACACAGAGAAAAATAGAGAGCCTTTGACGTTCCGCTTCTACCACGTCGCTGTCTCTCTGGGTACAAAATAGATGATAGCGCCAAACGTGAATGGGAAGCATTGCATTGTGGGCCAAATGATCAGTCCAGCACCTACCCCATCCGCATAAGATCGGTTTCATCTTCAAGCACTGTGTGTGTTTTCTCTCCACACTAAATACGACTCCCTCTGTTCTATAACAAACCTTCGCCGTGTTCGTTTCTTGTGTGTGGTGTGTGTTTTTTATACAAAATATACGATTGCGCATTGATGATCAAGTATAAGGTTAGGGCTTTTGCTGTTGATTTAGATTTTTTACGGATTTGTGTTTCTTTTAAACTGGATGCTGCCTTTTTGATCTAGTAGTAGTACCACAAGTAGAAGGCGCCGCGCGTGTTTAAGCGACGCATCTCTCGCTCGACTTTACATTTCAAATTCACTACTTTACTTTGATTAACAATTTTATGCGCACACAAACACTTCATCGACACATCTATAGAACGTACGGGGGACTAGTTGTAAGGAAGTGCTAGGACATCCCCTAATCCATTGACGCCAGTTGGCGAGTCGTGTGTTTGTGAGCGCATACAACTGTTGATTCCAAAAAAAAAACAATCAAAAAGACAACATCACCACCACCAACCAAATCAGTTAAATAGTGGGGAGAAGCTTGTTGCTTGGGGGGATCACAGAACAATTACAAACATTTCTAATCTTGATTTACTGACTGCCGTTTTATGTTCGTTGGCCGAACACAACTTCTTCCTCTTCTGTTTCTCCTCGCCTTTCCTCCGTCTTTCTCTGCCTTTTGTTTACGCACATTGACATCAAATCGTGTTTACACTCTATACAATTGTTTCTCATCCGCCGTACACACACACATCTTCTTGCGCGCTTTAGTTGCGCTGTTCACTCTGCATATGCTCTTAATTAACCACTAGCAGTTTCGCGAATTTAACATTAATATTATACCTCTAAGACTTGTGTCGTCGGGTTTTGCCTGTTTGTTTGTTTGTTTGTTTCTGGTTGCTGATTCTGCGCTGCTTGCTTTTATCATTTTATATATATATAATTTCGCATGCATGTGTATATTACCATATTCGTAGTTTTTTGTGTGTTTGTGGCTGGTTTTGCTGCTGTGTGGTGGCGATAATGCTGCTGCTGCTACACTGAGCGCGACCACCATCATACCCACCACCACCACCATCACTACTGCCTGTCTATGTCTATTTCTTAATGTTTATGCTAAAAAGTTGGTGCTGTGTGTCTGTGTGTAAGTGTAGATGTTTGTGTGTGTGTATGTGGGGAGGGATGTAATATTTCTTCCTCTTTTCGCTTTTCGACACATGTTTCCATCAAGGGATTGCACACACACACGCGCACACACATAGCTAGTGATCGTGATATGGAGCTCCTTCACGAAATGATAAAAGGCGTTTATCTGCTCTGTCTGTGTGTGCTGACGCCCTAGCCCCAAAGTCTTGCCCTCCGTTACACACACCCGGGGGAACTTGTGTACTCCTCCTCCTCCTGTCTTTTTCCTGGGTACAAGCGATCACGACCACCACTCAACTTCCACACGAAACGGACGCGTTAATACTTGGATCAATCGTCCCGTATCTTGGCGCATCTTGGTCGCACAAGAACTTGACTCTCGCTCTCTACACGCTCTATTTGTTTGTTTGATAGTAGAGAGATCGTGTCACAATTCTTGCACGTCAATAATCGCACCATCGTAGTACTCCCCTTTCCCTTACACCACGCTCTGTAATATACAGAACGCAGGTACGTGCTTGCTCTCCTAGTGGCCATTACACACCCATAACGAAAAAATGCTTCATCTGCTTCGCAAAAAGATGTGACGGTGAGCGCGACCACTTTCCCCCGAAACAAAGCGGGCCACAGCGAGTCACAAATCGCTTACTGACTGGTGAGGTTAAGGAAGGAAGACTGAAGGGACCTGGACGCACACAACAGCAGCAGCACTGTGACTGTGTCTCTCCATACAGGGGAGATCCCAATAGTGGCACAACCGGAAATTCCTTTCAAAATGTCCTTCTTCTCCATTACGACGCATATTACCCACTTTACTAATGGTGTATACATATATATTTTATATAAGAAGAGTGTGGTTTGTCCATTCTCTTTCCCCTCTACACCCTCGTGTCTGTGTTTCTGTGTTTTTGTCTGTGTTTGTTTGAGTGTTTGTTTTTCCTTTTTGCTCGAATATGATCACAAATCATGTTTTCACTTCTTAACCTTCCCTCGTCCTATTTGGTTCGTTCGTTTTTTCTTTATCTTCCCGCCACTAACCCAACTTTCCGATCTAATAATTCATACCAACATAAAACCGGGTAATAAGCTCACACAGCATACGAGTTCGAAACCAATAGAAACCGGTCATTTCCATGCCACGATCAGCCAGCCTCTCCCTTCTGAGTGTTGCGTGTAGAATCTCTAGCCGAAACGTACAATTTTTATTTTTTTGTGTTTTTTTAATGCTTTTCTTTTAAACAGGAGGAAACGAAAAAAAACGGAGGAGGAAAAATGAAAATAAAAACAATAACTAAAGGGAGAACGGGTGGGGAGAACACGAATGTTGAGTTTTGCTAGCCAAACCAATCTTTGAATGGTGTGTGTGTGTGGAAACACCATCACTACTGTACCGTTCTTCGATTTGCACCAAAGCAAGTCTAGTTTTTGTACGATCACATCTCATCGAAACAAACGTCTTTATTGCGTTTGTTAACATTCTGCAAGGTAATGTCACGAAGTATGGAGAAAAATGGCAATTGCGGGCTTGGCCAGATTCAGGTACCAATTAAGGGTTTTTTTTAAAGAACAAAACAAAACATAAAAAGCTATCGTTACCTAGCCAGCTCTCTCATCCTTACTCAGCCAAGGTTTTAGACACGATTCCCTTGTCGAGAGATCGCGAGTAGACGTGTTCTTTTCGTCTACAATACACAACTACTATTGATATGTTTTGTGGGAGGAAAAACAAACAGAAAACAAGGAATAGGAATAAAGGAAAATGAAGATGAAAAAGAGAGAAAGAAACAAAAGCTTAAATTTAAGGGTGAAAATAAAGATATTTTTGTACTTTTTTACGTATCGTTTCGGGCGATGTTCATTCTCACGAAACACTTAGATAGCGTGGCATGGAGAAGACAACAAAAGGGAACGAAAAAGAAAATAACAACATTATTTTTGCAAACTAAAAAAAACATAATCCTAGCTACATAATAGTACGAGACAAAAAACAAAACACATTAAGAGACTTATAAAACAATGCAACCGAGTGTGTGTTGTAGAAGAGAAAGAGAATGCACAATTATTGAATAGAATTAGCGATACACGTAAAAAAAAAACACACACATTCGATGATCGGGGGGATTGTTTCACTAAGACGCAGCATGTTTGCGCATTGTCGGTAGAGAAGGAAGCGCAACGCCACATTCCAAGTGAGTCGCAGGACGTAGAGAAGCAACATTGGAAATGGACAAACTTCACTAACGCACTGAGATCGTTCTCTGTGGTAATTGTTCAAATTTGTGGATTTGGGAGTAAAATAACCGATTACCTACATATATTGCTTCACCGGATATTACTCTCTCACGATCCTCTGTAGCGATCGGAACCACATCACCATTCACGATCGCGTAATATTCGCTTCGTCCGTGAGTCAATTGAAATGTGCAACAAGCACTCGTCCATCCTTGAGCGCGTCTACCTCTGTCCTCTAATCCTTCATCCTCCCATTCATTGCTAGAGACACAGCAGCCTACAGCTGGGGTTGCAGCAACACAGCCAGGCAGAGACTGTGGAATGGAAACCCCTTAAAGTTCCCGGTGCGGCCTCTTCTTATTTTACTAAAAAATGCTTCTTCTGCCTGCCTGCTGCTTCCGCGTGTGGGGGTGCATCTTACTCAGGGATTCAACAAGCATATGGAAGACAAAACGCGCTCTCTCTCTCGCTCTACCAACAAACCAAGCGCATGTTGCGCAAGCTTAGCTAACACAATTCAAATGAGATCTGGGGTATAAGTTGTTGGGAGGAGGTCCGGAGCGCATTATAGTAGGACACCATCAAACCATGTGTTTCGGCTCTGCTGTCTTTTGGTGGGATATTGGTGTCTTACAAAGCTCCGAACACAAGGGGATGAAGAAAAGTAATTAATTTAACAAAAAAAAAAAGTATTGCAAATGGATGAACTACACAACTAATATGGAGATAGATAGATCGGGGGAGGGTTTTCTTTTATCACACTTCTAAATAAAATTTAAAAATAGGGGAGATAAAGGGACACAAGCTACTACCGAAGAGGGTCATCCGTTTTCCGTGGTGGTGGTGGTGGGTAGTGGTTTTTCGAAGGGCGAGAGACAGTTAGAAACGGGAATAGAATAGCATACCGGATGCAATTGCACTTGAAAACTATATATATCACGCTTTTTTGATTATTTTATACAAACACAAAAACGTCTCCTGAAGAATGAACCAACCAAACCCACCATTTCACAACATTTCCTTCTCCTTTTCATCCAAAATAGTGGGAAACTATGACATTCTTTAGTTTTGATTTGTTCGTCTCCCTTGTGTGGACCGACCCCTTTTTACTAGCAGTAGTGTGTGTGTGTGGGGGGGGAGAGGATGGCCGCCCAACAGCAACAGGGTTTACATCACAAATGCTATTACCACACGCTCGCTCGCTCCGCTTTATCTCTGCACTAGAAATTTAAGTCCCGCGCGTCGTTTCGCTTTTGACCAATTTTTACCTTTTACCACACAACACACAGGACACCAAGCAATTAGTAATAACAACACTCAGTGCCGCAATGCATGATGCAGTAGTAGTGGTTGGATGTGTGGTTCGGTTGGCCTTCAATCTCAGGCAAAAAGGACCTACCGAAGAGTTCCTCTTCCTTTATGATTTCCGTTCTTGGCGGGAATCGAAGCTACCACCATCACACACCACAACAAACCCGACACAAATTACCCTAGTAAAACAATACAGTTTAGTGTTGTTTATTGTGTTTTGTACTGCAATTGTTGCGCGTCGCCTGCTCTATTTGCCCTTAGGCTTTCCGTTCTTCGGACATGACTTCCGTAGACGTGTGTAGAGCTCTCTCGAGTGCTGCGCTGATGCACTTATTGGCCCGGGGGTTTTATGTTTCTTCGAGTTCAATTAACCAACATCCCACACACACGCACGCACACATAGTCACATTCTCAGGTGTTCAAAGTCTTCTAAAGGACATCCTCCCGCAGAGTAGAATACCTCCGGGAGGTGGCACACACTGAACTATGTCTTTCAATGCCAAATTATTATTTGAATCAAAAGAAAAATACCTGTTCTGTTAGAGGTACATAAAAAGTACTGAATATTGCATCATTTTTGGAATATTGCAGGAAAAAAACACCTTCCCAATGGAACAAGTGCCATGGCAGACGGATAGGTTTGGATAAATTTAACACTAGATTAGAACATTGTTTGTAATTTTGTGTCCTAATTTCAAAAATAGTTCAATACATTTCAAATGTTCTGCACTGCAGAAACACATCATATTCGTGAAAGTCTTCGGGTAGCGGAAATTTCAATTCGATTCAATTCAAACTGTTAGCATATTATATTGCACTAAATGTGACTCGGAAGTTCAAGTTAAACAAAAAAATGTGGCAACTGAACCTGTAGCAACAAATGTGTCCACCTTGACGTCTTGAAAGCGAATACACCTCCACACACACAGGTACACACACAATTGAGAAAAGTTTGAGCCTTAACATTAAAAAAAAGGAATCGGTGAGTCATGATGATAGCAACTAATTACTAAACTACTTAAATTGGGTCTGCCTCTTTATATTGGAGCAATGTGTGGCGTGTGTGTGAGTGCTACAAGTTTTCCCCCCCGAAAGAACATTTGTCCCCCCAAACTATTGAGCCGCACAAAATCGGTTAGCCACTCCCCGCTACTGGCGAAAACACGGTTCTTCTACTGATCTTGTGGTTTGTGTGCGCAAATTGTTGTTCTGTGATTTTCATAACCTTCCTTTGTACAATTGAATCCGGGGTAACACCCGCATTACATCTTCTTCAATTTTACACACGCACACACCATGCGTATGCGCGTGTCTCATATTTTCATTTTAGCATAGAAAATTTGTTTCTTAAAATTCAAATTTATATCACCGTTTTTTTTTCTTAAAAAGAGAACAAAACAAAAAGAAAAATAACAATCCATTACTACCGCCAATCTATACTTAAAATCGCTGCCTCTATCCGTTTGCTTCGGTCGGTAATCGAACGGGTTTGTGGTGCGCGGTGGGGGCGTTTTGTGTCTACTAATGCCAGCGTCAAAGTTAATGGAAATCGTCAGTTCCAGCGTGTTTCGTTGCGGTGAAAAAGGGTGACTTAGAAGAAGTAAAGGTACATTATCTTGCAAATGATTAGCACGGTTGAAAGGGAAGTGTTTTTGCATGAAACGACTTAAAAATTAGGAAAGGAAAACGGACACGTGGACGAACCACTTGCGAACCTCCCCCTAACATGGGAAGCATGTCCGGGATAAAAGTACAAATCTTAAGAGTTGTTCGGTTTGAAGAAGAGTGTTCCATAACTAATGCCCTTTGCGGTTCCTGTATACCTTTTTTCGCCCGAAGGGTTTAGTAAACAAAATAAAAGGAAAACTAAAGTAATAGAAATTCAGACCAGAAACCAGATTTCTGGCGCAACAACAATCGTCGAATCGAGCGCGATCGTATCACACTCAATGCTTGGCACCAACTCAATGCTTTAGGGCGTACAAAGTACACACACACACGTACACATGAAGGTAGCAGTAGTACAACTAGAATTAAAACGCACTAAAGTATAGGAATATCTTATCAAAAAAGATAATATAAAAAAAACATCAACAATTTTTGAAGAGTGACCATGAAGGTCCTTAGAGAGGTACCATAACGCTTTGATAAGCACACCACATCCTAAGGCCACCTTATCACGTTGGTTGGTTCTATTTTTGCTAACCGAAAGCGAAAACGCGAATTCAAGCTGAAACTTCTTGCTGACCTTCTGTTGCCTGGAGCTGGAGCTAATCATTCGTTGATTGAATGGGAAATTGAATCGAGAGTGCATCAGCTGATCTTATGCTCTCCACAAAGGGGGTGAAATGATTCTGTTGCACATCGTAGTTTTACCAACACAGAATTAACCGCCTACAAACGAACACGACTGTCCTATCACCAGTTTCATGAGGAAAGATTGCATCTCTGCTGGCCCTAAAAATGCACCATCATCATCTCATTCTCTAGCTGGTTTCAATTTCCCAACAAAACTCCAAACGCGAAGCCTTCCCTTGGCTTCTTTTCTCGGATACTTAAAAATGTCCACCAGCCAGCACAAACACACACACACACACATCTCCCCTGTAATATTCCTATCCACGGACACAGCAGAGCTCGCGATCCTCCTGTGCTATTTGTTCTTCTCATCTCTCCTAATCTCTTTTGTCTCACTGCTAGTGGTTTTTTGCGTATCTCCTAGTTCTCCTTCTCTCTGTCTCCTGTTGTCATATATAATTATCGTTACGTCCTTTTCACATCTCGTAATGGATCGTTTTCAAAAGTAAAAGTATTTTAACCTCGATCATTCTATACCGTAATCAGAACATTCCAAAACGAAAAAAAAATCATATAGTCATAAGGATTCCTTTACATACATACACGTAAGACTACTCCTTCTGGTCTCGATCTCTCTTTTTGTTCTCCTTTCTACGGTTGCCGATGATACTCCTCTCTCGCTCTCTCTCTGGCTCGCTTGATGATTTGCTTTGATGCCAACACTAGCTGGCAGCACTGGCACGTCAGCAACATTAACAGCTTCACTGTCAAACACGAGATCATACACACGACGGTGGTTGACGATGCTGACGACCGATTCTCGGTGGTGATCGTTGATGGTAATGATCATGCCCCGACCAAATTGCGGAAGGCGACGACACACTGCGACGGCGGCAAAGACTACGCCAGTCAGAATATTGAAGCAACACGAAGGTATATACGGTGGTACCTCCTCTCACGATTGTACCACAGAATAGATACAAGTTGTCCGGATGTTCCAACAACCTTTCGAAGATCCCTTTAAAGCAAACGGGTTTCTCTAGCGGAGAAGTACGACGTTAGGGAGAAAACCGGGTTTTTGGAAAACCTCCCAATGACACACAGAACTACAACACACATATCGCGCAGATGACTTTTTTATGGTAGGCGGGATATTGTCACAAAGCCTCTTTTGAGCCATGCGAGCCATTTTATCCCCTTTGCTACCAGAGTAGATGACGATCCTTCGCGCGACAGCTGCGCCATTGGAGGTCATTGGACGTTGATTTCACACAGCACCAGGTTTCTCCCCGTTTGCAGCTTCCTTCCTGATCTTCCCGTTTTGTTTCTCTTGGCGTGTGTGTCTCATTCATCTTGACATCTCGACGCAGAAAAAACAGGACAAAACGCGCAACTCCTGCGTCAACGTGTTGCTGATACTACTGTTGCTGTTGCTTCGCTTTCTTCCGTCGATTGCGTTTCCGTTGGCGCGATCGTGGCCCATCTTCCCGTCGTTTGCTGCTTGTCGGTGCTTTCAGCCTTTGACAAACCGCTCGTCATTACCGTATCTTTCTCACTACTTTTGGTCGTCGTCGTCGTCGTTGTACTTGCATGTTGAACACTATCGCTGCTGCTGCTGCTGCTGTCCCAGCCACTTTCGGTTACGGTGACGACGGGTTGTTAAGCCTGCACGTTGAGAATCGTTTTCAGATTGTGCGTGAAGGCGGCATGACGATTGTTTGCCTTGGCCGCAGCCGACGCACAGGATTTCATCGCCTTCGTTCGCAGCCGTGGTTGCTGCGGGTGGTACTGCTGCTGCTTAAGTGTCGTCCCATTGTTGGAGGAGGATCCTGCCGCCCCCTTTTTGTTGGTGCTGCCGCCGTTACCGGCCACCGTAGACTGGGCGGACGAACCGACGCCGCCCGCCATCATCATCATCGACGCGAAGGAACTGCTAACGCTACTGTTGCTGCTGCTGCTGTTACTACCGACGCCACCACCGACGGTTGTCCAGTGGACGGGAGGCTTCGGTAGCGCGGTGGGTGCGGGCGCATCGTAGCACTTGCTGCCGGCAAAGTGGGAAAAGTTGGGCGGCGAACCTGATACAGGCCCAGCAGCACCACCAGCTCCCATCGGCGAGGACATCATCATCGGGAAGCTGCCACCGCTGCTGTGATTGCTCGGACTGGAGCGTTGATTAAAGCTGTTTGAGCTGCTGTTGCTGTTGTTGCTATGGCGACCACCACCGCCTCCTCCTGCTGCTCGTCCACTGGTAGGAGAGTACGATGGTTGCCTCTGCTGCTGCTGCTGCTGTTGTACTATCGGTATTGTGTTGGAGGAGGCGTGAATACTGCGGAAGTAATTTGCGCTCGGTGACCGCTGGCTACGGTTGCCGCCACCTCCGTTTGCACCTCCATTGCCACCACGCTGCTGCTGCTGCTTACTGGCGCTTCCACCATTCCCACCACCGCCCTGGTGCATCTGCTGTGCCGATGGGCTCAGCTGCTGGGGGCTGTGGTTGTGGAAGTATCGCTCGGCATGGTTGCCACTGCCAGCATTCCGCCCGTTACGATTGTGCGAGTTTGTCATCGCGCCCCGGGTGTAGTAGTCTCTCGTTCTCTCTTCACAGCTATCGTTTTGATTCCGATCGTTTTTTTTTTTGTTATTGTGTATTCTTTGTTGCCTTTTTGCACTTTCACTTTCACACACCGATACCTTTTCCGCAACGGTTATTTACATACATTCGCGCGCGCACCCTAGTATCAACACACGCACCGAAGAAAACAAATACAGAAATGAAATTAATCGTTGTTGTTAGTGAATAAATTTATGTGTGTGTGTGATTTTCACTGTGAAAAAAACAATAAAAACCCAGGAGCTTATGCACGCACTTTCTTTTTTCCTAATTCTCTCTTTCACGTAGTAACGAAAGAGCAGAAAAGAAACCACACTCGATCCACATCCGATGTCTTTTTTCTCTTTCTTTCTCTCGCACGCTCTCGTTCTATCTTACTGATTTTTTGCTTTCGCACACACACACAAACATACACTCGCGCGAACGCACTGCATTAAAACAATTAGAAAATGATTGTGGCTTTAGCAACTGACGTTGTTCGTTGCGTTTTTTCCCAATTTAGAGAACTATTGAAATGAAATGCAAACTTTGCTACCCAGCATGTAATACACCTTTTACGCTTTGCGTGTTTTTTCTCTCTGCTGAGCTTTTGTCTCACTCGCTCTCTCACAGCCAGGATATAAAAGTTCCTCAAGAATGCGTTCAACCGTCGATTTTTGAACTGCCGCTTCTTCAAAGAGCAAATGCACTGTTGGACGGGCGCGCTTGTTTCGTCTTACAGTGACTTTTTCTTTGTGCCTGACCTCTCGTGAGGATGCTTCGTAACACTGCACACCTTTCCTTTCACTGGGATGAACAAAATCAACTAAAGCATAACCGACCGCACACACACGCACACTGTGCTCGACTCGAGAGGTTGCTTTCGCTGCCGTTTTTTTTTTCGCTTACTATCACAGAATATATGAATGGAATTAGTAAAAGCTACTACACCAACACGATTTGTTGCACACAGTCCGGATCCTTTCTCCTCACGCGCGGCGGCTTTCGAGGCGATCTCACTCAACCAGCGCACAACAGACGAATGAGGAGACTACGCGATGCGTGTGAATCGAGTTGCTTTCGCTTGCTTGTGTTCTCCTTCCCGTTGCTATAGCGCGTCTACCCTACGTAAGGGAGGGGACGATGTTATGCTTTGGACGTTGCACAGCACAACGGTTGCTATGTGCAGCTGCTCTACCCGTCGCTCTTTCAGGGTTGTTTTGACCCCGTTCGCAATCGTGTTGAAGCACAACGGCACTTCACAACGCTGCTGCTGCTGCTTTTGCACTGGTGTTGGTGTTTTCGTTAAGGTTGTAGAGAGTATACCGCCTCTTGCAAAGGACACACACACACACACGATCGCGCATGCACAAACACGTTGGCCAACAATGGAAAATTCAATTTCTACCCCTCTCGCTCGCTCGCTACCTTCTCCAGCTATGCGCTTTGTAACGATTTTCTTCACCGTTAGTGTTCCTGCTCTTCAAAGTCAATTTGCTTGCACCCGGGAAAATTTTACGACGTACAATAGTAATAACTTTACCTGCTAAAAAATAACACTATGTTTTCTTTAGCGATTTATGCGTCACACACGCACACACAACACACAGGCTCTTGCTTAAAACGGCATTCGCTCCCGTTCGTTCTGTCGCACACGCTCTATAAACGGTCCTGGTTTTTCCCAAATTTGACACCTGGCCAACCTGGACGCTCGTTTACACGGAGATTGCACGCTTCCTGCCTTGATAACCACAACGAAGTTGCGTGCGTGCGTGCGTGTACGTCCACACGTTAATCGCCTTTCCTTACAATTATTATTGGTGTATAAATGAGGGCCGTTGTTTTACTCTGCAGATAGAAAGAGAGAGAAAGACAGAAAGGGAAACATTACTCAAGAGCCGAATAAAAAAGGTTAGTGAAAAAAATAACAAAAGAGCTTTAATGTCATTTATTTGCCTGCTACGATTAATAAGCAAACAAAAGTGTTCAATTTTATGTAACGGAAAATGTAGCATAATGGGTAATTTTGGCTGGAAATACGTTTTTTTTTTCCTCCAACCACCCAACAAAAGTGTGTTTGACGCAGGCACACACCAATACGACGCGACTGTGTGTACGTGACGCACACGAACGAAACCACAAGATGGCGGCGGCCCTCGCACAATACAACGCAATACACATTTTTGCCTTGCACACCGTAACAAACTGGGGTGGATGTGAAAAAAAATCATGTCTCAGGGAAGGGAGAATACTACAAAATTTGTGTTGTAACAAGAAACAAAACCTCCCCTCATCTTATGCACAAAACTAACACTAAAAACACTTGAGAAAAAAGCACCTCACCACTACATCTTCCCGTCGAACGGGCAAAGGGGGTAGTGGCGTCCAGGTCATACGTGAAGGGAACTAAAAACACTTGAGAAAAAAGCACCTCACCACTACATCTTCCCGTCGAACGGGCAAAGGGGTAGTGGCGTCCAGGGTCATACGTGAAGGGAAGGCACAGTATAGGCAATGTAGTACGTTTTTACGCGTTTTTTCTTGCTCTCCCCCTTTTTTGTTTAACATTACGGCACCAAAATCGTGTAAAGCCACGGTACGGAGCTATTTTGCATTCACGCACATTCAAACGAGTTCGATTGTGTGTACGTGACAATCCGTTCTTCACAATTCTACGTCACAGGAGCACAGTAGTTTTCCACACACAAAGAAAAGTAGCATGTATAACACGCAAGGGCAAAACCAATATCTGGAACTTTCCAAACACAATCGCAAAAACTTAACGGAGAAAAACAAAAAAACTCATTAGGCAAGCACACACTTACGGAAAAGGGGTGTTTTTCCAATTCACGAAAACGGCTACCAGAATTTTCTTTTCCAGCACTCGTGCGCGTTTCTTCAGACTTTACTCCTGCACACTTCACTTCTTCTCTTCTCACTCACACCTCGCGCACATCCACACTCTCTCTCTGGCTCACAGTCTCTGACGAACGATCCGTTCACATCGAGTTTATAATTCAAAATGTCAGTGATTCCTGTTCGCTCGTCGACTACATGGGGAAGTTTTCGCGACAGAATCAATACGGAATGTCACGTTTGACAACTTGGATGGCCACGGCTTAACACAAACTGTGTAGAGAACAAGAGCTCACGCAAATGTTGTGTATTCTAGAAAATGAAGAGCAAAATATGTTTTTACACACGCAACTCCTATTTCTCCAACCTCAGGAGGCATTGGCATGCTATTTCGGGGTCCCTTCACTTGAATGTACCGGTGGTTAAATAGGATTTAAACATTCTGCATGATATTTGAGACTCGTCTTTTCGTGATAGGATTGAATATATTTTACACAGATATAGGAAAATAGAAGTTACAGATAAATTACCATATTCTATACCAACTTAAAACTGTATACATGTAATAAATTATGCGATAAACTGATCCCATGACCAACAACAAAACTGTGGCTTTAAAATGATTGCATCCTGGTCACGTGCTCACGCAAGGGTTAGTTTCAGGCTGCGTACGTGTCCGTTGCGCAGTATGTGAAACATTTCAACGTACACAGCCAAAGTAATGTTGTTTCCTACAGTAATTTCTTAAGGAAATTGAAAATAATCCTTTGGAATCGATAATGATTAAGCGATCCTAGTTTTACGCTAATCGTTCAGCTTAAATGAAGGTGAAAATGTTACAAAGATTTATGAAATGGAATGTTCAACCACTTCCAGATACAGCTCAGTTGAGACAGCTAGACAAGTGTTTTGATCCGTTGCAGTCATGATTTCAATACCGTATAATCGAATAGTTTTCATATTGAAGATAAATATAAGCCTTTTAAATTACTTGGTTTTAGTTGATTTTGTAGTTGAGAACAATTTGCTGGCTTTTGCTAACTTCCGAAGTGTATAAAACCTACGGATGATGTAACATATGGCACCACCGATTGTCGTTCAACAAGCGGTGTGCGTGTGTTAACTACAAGTATCGGAATAATAACAAAAACGCACACCAAATGTCAACGGCGCTGTCAACAGTCTAGAAGGTGTCAAGAAGAAGAAAAATTGAGCAAGAGAACACGAGAAAAAGAAAGTAAAGTGCTAAGCGAAGAAAATACAGTGGATAACTTTTTCGTGAATTTCGTGAACAGCCTCGCTGACCATCCCGTGTGCTGGGTGACGTGTTTTGTTTGTAATTATCGTTGTGCAGGCTACGTGCTTTCCGTGTAGCAGACCTCCTCCCTGCTGGTGGTGTTGGCAATGCAAGAAAATTCACGACAGCGCAGCTGCCAGTAGTGTCGTTTTTCGTTTCCGGATTAATTTATGTGACGAAGGATTATTGCACAAGCACACGGTGTGGCCCACAGGTGTAGAGGCCAGGTGATCGGGCACAGATATTACTTGCGCGCGGGCGTTTGTGTGTACGCGTGTGTACAGTGTGTAGTGGTCCTCAAGGTTTGCCTCCTGATACAGCATAGAATATTGCAACATACAGCATTGCAATTGCACGGAAAGTGCTCGTTTAAAAAGGTAAGAGGAAGAAAGGTGGCAAAGAAGGAAGAGGAAAATTCAACACAAACGCACACCACAAACAGTGGCCGGTGCATACTGCAGTGCATTCCTTTACACGCATGCATGCCAGGGAAGAGCAATCGTTTTCAGAGCGGTGCATCAAGTGGAGATATGTCATCAGAAGTACCAATTATTGTTGCCAGTTATATCGCGTGTTATTAACGCATTGTTTATCTTCTCTTAAAACAAATGCTAAAGAAGATAAAGCGATTCTAAACCTTACCTAAATTCAATATCAAAGCAAAAGATTGCTCTACTCTGCCGTGTATCCTTGCGTTTGCGAGATTGCGTAGAATGCTCGCTCTTTTTCTCACTCGAAATGCTCCCTACGAGCGTGTGCCTGTGTGAGTACAATGTTTATACGCTACTCTCGCAAGACCAGTGCTGCCATCTGAGCATCCTTGAACGGGATCCGTCAAACGGATGGTGTGTGTTTGTTTACTATATTTATCAAATTTCTCACATTCTTTACGTGTTCCGCCCCAAGGACGAACCGAGATTCGTAACCGTTGCCGTGGAGTGTGTAATTTGGTGGCTAAGGTGGCTAAGTTCTCGGGGGTTGAAAGTTGCGTAACGCGAAACAATGATGTAATTTAGCCACACACGTGCAGTGTTCTGGTGACTAAGCGAAATTCACTCGGATTCGTGTGTAATAACTGTTCTTCTAGCTTCTTCGTACTGATAAAGTTTGGATGGCTCTTATCTAAAACCTATGTCTCTCTTTCTTCAACAGCTGTAGATATGTTCAACTTGGTACGCACGTGTTGCTAATAAACATTTCCCCCCTAACGCACAACAACTCAGCCGCTTCATTGAGTTTACGAGGGAGGGCAACGTATGTTAACAGCTTAGTACTGCTGCCATCGCCGTTCCATGGTGTCTCTCGCCCAAGAACTAGGTGCGAAGCTACGCTATGTAAATTAAATTAATTTACCGCCTTTTTAACTGGTCCGATAGTGTGTGAAATTGCATTATCATAGTACGCCTGAAGCGACGATGCTTTGCACAGCATGCTTTGCTGTTGTTGGTAGACGCTTGCTTTGGCATGTTTATGTTTTCCAACTTCCGCTTTTTCCACCCTAGGCGAAGGATGGACCTAGAGCGGGCAGATGTTGTGTTCGTTTCTCCCGGGAAATGCAATATAGCTGCGGTTTTTGTGTGTGCGGTTCGTGTTCGGGTTTCTGTCCCGGGTTCTGCTCGTGCTCGAATCATCGGCATCATCGAAGCCCGGTTCGGGTTTCGAGTTCAAGGATATTTTGTCCGGAATATCCTTGCCCGTCTTAGTTCTTTGTTCGCGCTCTGTTTGGGGTTTGTTTCGGGCAGAGGATGCAAAAAGGGGGAGAAAGCTTCGCATGTCGCACGTTATTTCCTTTCGTGGGACCGTATAAGGGAGAATCTGGTGCTGGAAGAGTTTTCACGAGCAAGACCACGCGAACGAACGTTGATGGCTTTAAGAATATCGTGCGGGAAGCTTTTCCTTCCGTTCCGAAAACGACAACGAAGCATTCTTTAATGCGCAATAGCACACTTTCGATCTTGTTTCGTTTCCTTACTCACGATTGTCGGCAAGCAAAGGTGAGATAGTGCATTAGGAACTGTGCAAGATTGAACAATCTGCAATATTTTTGTGTACCAGCGTATGGTTTAAGTGTCAGCTATTTATTTTATATTTAAAATCGATTAACCCTGTGGGAACAGATGCAGCAAGAGCTTTAAACCGGTTGTATTGTAAGTTTTTCAACACATATTCATACATTCTTTGTTTCTTTCTATGTTTTTTAATATTCAACTTCCTTTTTGTTTTCTACACGAGGCCCAAATTTCACATTCCGGTGCTAGAATTCACAACGTTCGAGCTACTGTACTCGCAAGGGAATTAGTGGATGTGTAAAATCGCTTTTTACGATTGTTGTGGAAAAAAAGGATATAAAAAAGCATCAATCATGTCTTGTTCTTTCAAATCAACCACTAATTGGAGCCAATTCTGTTTTAAGTTATGTTACACACAGCCGCTTCTGTAGTACGCAAGTTGATCGGCTGTGTATTTGGTGCTTGATGCTTGAGATACAGAATTCAACCGACCGGGTGCGTCCGTATCCGTCGGTCGATTCGATGCGGCAGAATGAGGAGAGTGCATTCAACAGCATCGAAGCTTGACGATGTGAAACAAAAGCTGCAAATTGCATGCGGATTGAATTGTGCTGGGGGCGCTAATTTTACATCGAAAAACTATAAACCAGCCAACAGGTATCAATGTTGATAAAAGTGATATGTTTTACGTTATAGATTTCATGTTAGCGACAGCCCATATGCCATTGGCGATCACAATATGTAACAAGAATAATGTAATCGTTGGCTGTGGTATAAAAGGCTGTGCACAAATTTGTTTGCGATTTGTTTACCATCCACCAGAAGCGCTAAATCTCCTTCTCTCCCCGCCCGGGGGCCACAGCAGTTTAGATGTGTGTCTATCGATACGGCGGAATAAATCGGTACCCAACCAACCATTGCCATTCCGGTTCCCAGCGCAGCCACAACCACACCGACTACACACCGTTCGATTACAGCAGCGGCAATTTGAAAGGTTCCCCTTTTGTGTGCCGGTGGTTGGCAGTCCGTCCGAACTGGGAAAGGGAATACCTTTTGCATCTGTCCTCGCGCGAGGGTGGGCTATGTGTGTGTGTGTGTTTGGCCGCGCAGTTCACTTGAACTAATCGTGACGATAAATCATAATGCCACCGGCCGGCCGTTCGGGTGCTGGATAGAAGGGCGGTTCGGCCACGGTATTTGGGTCGGTATCGTGTAGTAAGGTCCGCACGATGCATCGCCGCAGCAGCACCGTGCACTATCAAGGCGCATAAAATAATGAGTCCGCCCTAGGATTATTGAGTGCATACGGGCGGTTTATACGTTCACCGTTTCGGATGGTGTTGGTGGTGTTTGTCGGGCTTGATTGTAATGCAAGCTTAGTCGAACTTGTTTCATTAATTTTCACGGTGTCAGATCATTACGCACTTTGCTGGCTTTTGCGACAGCGATCAAGATCGGTATGCATCTATAGTAGAGAAAGCGTGTGATACATGTTTAAGATTTTTTTCAGTTGACATAATAAGTGTTAGCAGAGCAACTAAACAGAATCTTTCTCTGCAGGATAGAGCAACCGAATAATATATTTCTCCTTTTATATATTGAGGTCTAAAGACCTCAAATGGAATTTAGTATCCACGTGTTTGCATCGCCGTTCCAGTTGCACCGAGTTCTTTTTCTTTCTTGGCCTAACGACTTCTTAGTTCATGCCTGCCATTTTTGGCTTGCTAGACTTATTGTTGCCGCATAGTTAGATATTCAGTCCTCCAGTCCTCCTTTCCCACTGGTTCAAAGAAATCGTTCATCAACTTTCGCATCCACATCCGCTATTATCCTACTTCAGCTGCAGCGATGAACTCTGCTTCGGTCGAAGATCCACCGCCAAATGTGAACGGACTTTCGATCCCGATGATCACCAGCCCAATCTGCATCTACGAAAGCCTTGAGATCAACAGTCTTGTCACCCAGAATCAAAAAAAAGTTTCTTGTAGCCATCGGATATCGTATGGTTCGCTTAGTTTCAGTTCAATCTGCAGAATTTGGAGTACTAACCTTTCGACCAAGTAACGATACACTAATCGCTACATCGAGTCTCGTGTTGATTTCTATGTAAAGTAAACCACCGACCAAACTATCGTACAAGATGTTGTTTGGTAGCTTACTGGTCTCCACCTTCTTTGTCTAAGGCCTTGGTTTTTCTACATCGCATTCGGAGGGTAGCCTTTGGTCCTGACGTACCTCCTCCTGACGTACATCTTTCCACGCTTTTGGTAAGAATCGCGATAATTTCTTCTGCACCGTTTTGATCTTATCCCTACACACCTAATTCTATTAAAAGAACATTCAGGTACATCATAAGCTGTCAGAAACATAATTATCATTTGTATATGTGACAGTTCGGCGAAAATTGGTAGTAAATCACCACCAGTTCCGATAAAGATCTTGGCAACAATATCTTTAATGCCCATCTTGAAAGTCTTGATTGTTATGTTCGTGATTAATCTTTTTTTTCATGACCTCATGGCCCCAAGCGGCACCATCCATGTGTGTACAGAAGAAAACATCCGCTAACTGATCCGCTACAGGATCGATATGCCATCAAGTGTCATCGTGCAGAGATCCACAGACCTCTTGAAAAAAGCATTCTGCAACACATACTCGTTGCTCGTCGCCAGAACAGACATCAAGAGCATCTTGTCTCTCTTCCATCCAAAAAAAAAACCCCGAATTGACGAACGATCGCTCCATCGAGCTTCGTCGGGTGTTGTGCTGGTGCTCCACTGCACCGATATTTCGAGTGTGGCTTGTTCACTAAAGAGTGGTACGAGGGACAGCACTCACGCGAAAAAAAAAACCAACCCTTACGGTTGCAAGTCGCACGTCAGTAATTTATATTGCATCCCGCGCGCTACATCGATCCACCAAAGGAGAAGCGGAAATGCAAAAAATAGTGCTATCGCGGTGGGTGTCGTGTGGGGAGTTATGGGGGGGGGGTCCTTTGCACCGATGGGGAAAGGAAGCGCAAAAATTAAAGAAAAATCCATCATCATCAAGTCATCGCCGTCGACGCCATCGAGATTTTTTGGCCAGCAGGCGTACAGTTTTGGGAACATGGGTTAAAGGAACAGCGGACAAAGGGGTGTCAGAGGGGGGGGATGTGGGGTACAATAGTAATAAAACAACTTGACAGGGAACCAAACAAAATTAAGTAACAAACAAAACAAAAAAAAAACACACGCACAAACGAAGTAATGAAGAATAAAACATCATCCCGTCTATTCTGACTACCACGGTCCAAACGTTTGAGCCTGTGAGCTCCTTACATGGTGGAGTACTGTGAAAAAGTGAAGCAACAACAAAAAAAGACAACAACAGTGAATAAATCACGAACAATCTTCTCCACTCGAGAGCAGCAGGAAGAGAGCATTTGCAACAAAACCTACAAAAAAAAGCCTCCTCCACGGTTAGTTCAATCACCTGGGCGAAGGTTTTTTCGGTTTTCGGGAAAGAGTCATACGCGCATTTATTGCATTTATCGAGAGGTGGTGGTGCAACCTACTCCAAGCCCCGACTTCCTCTCTCCGACTCCGGTGTCTATTGTTTGGTGGTGCGGTTCTGTACTCCAAACCAGCATTGATGTAGCGCGCTGGGTACTTGATTTGTTCTGCGCCAACCATAACCAACGTGGCGTTAAGAGCTGGAGAAGTACATAGAGGCAACAAAAAATGGCCAAACCGAATTCTAGATGATTTGCATATATAAAATGCACGCCTGGTTACGTGGGCAATGCATTTTTAGTAGTTGTTGGTGGTGGTTGATGATGATGATGATGAAAGGATTTCGGACGAGCAGATTGACATGAGCGGAGGCTGCTGGATGCTGCTGATGCCTGAGGAAAGTGAGGTTAGTTTTTAAGAGGTTTTAATGTGGCTTCGCGCATCAGCATTTAGCTCAGGTGGTGTGAAGAGTTTGATCTCGTGCTGGAACGATCTGGCGTTTCTATGTCTTGTTTTTTACTCGTCTGTCTGTGACGGTTGTATCTTCCAACGGTCTAGTGACGTACGATCTCAAACGTTGACAATTTATCTGCTATGCTTCGCGCTCCGCAATTCCTGCAAGCTCGTTAATCGTTGCATTTTAATTAAAACTCAATTAAAAGCTAAGATACGATTAAGAAGATGACGGACTACAGCGCACCAGCAAAAAAGGACATCATGGATCATCCTTTTTCTTGATCGCCGACCACAACTTCCCGTCCACGATGACAAGTGGACGCCGGCCACCTTTTCGGAATACGATCGTTACGACGATCCGCACCAGCCAGCCACACGTAGCACGGTGATCGTAAAAATGGTTATGGCCTCTTTCGAACGCGTCGGCAAGGCTGCTGCTGCCGGCGGTACATGCGGGCGACACGCGAGCCTCCCCACTTTGACAGATAGGGATCGGTTTGACGGGTCGGTTTTACGAGATCGCGCACTTCTCTCGGACGTATGCCAGGGTTTTTTTTTGCGTGGGTGGCCAACGCATTGCTGCGCGTAGGCGTACTTGGCGAGCACGTTGATTTGCATTATTTTTTACGATCGATTGAGTGGTTGTTTTTTTTTTTACCTGTGCCGTTTTGTGTTTTTGTGTGCCGCTTGTCGTGAAAAATGCACATTATCGGAACGCGCACATTCGCACGTCGTTCTAAGTGGCAAGTGGTACATAGGGAGGTTCTATTCTGCTCTTTGGCTTTGTGGTGATACCCTCTCGGGTGGAAACATTTTTACGATGCCGACTCTCTTGTGCCGGTGGCTGGTCTCTGGTGCCGGGGATGCGATGGATGGTGCCGATGGACATTCCGGTTGCCTCGCGAAAAGAACAATATTTTGCAGAAACCCAATTTCGCCATCCCAAAAATGCTCGTAAATGTGGAACGTGAATGAAATAAAGGCTCTCTCTGGTGGTAACCGCGTGTCGTGTACGCTTTGATGTGTGAATGAGTTTGATGATGTATTTTGCAAAGGGGTACGATACATGTTACGATTCGGCCGCGCTTAATATGCAGTTTTAAACACCAATTTCGGTGATTTTGCGGAACATTAAAAAGTTTTTGCTGTCGAAGGCGAGGGCATGCATTATTAATCGTGCGTTTGCGAACGGAAAGTGTTTTTAATGTGCGAAATATGATTTATGATACGAAAGGCATAGCGGCGGATAGGTAGAGATTCCTCGGCCTTACCGAGCAGAGGTCACTAATGTTGGGAAGCGTTAGCAAGTGTATGCTACTACAATTCTTGAGAAAACTAATTCTTAATGTGGGAAGATTAAAATATTTTCATAAAATACACTATCTCTCTAGCACGGCAGGACCCTTTTTGTACATCAGGACTGTGATTATTCAGCTCTGTATAAATAAAAACTTAAGCTAGAAATGGTAAGATCTCCTGTAGTTGTAGCCCAGAAGAATTGGAGTTTTTTTCTGGCAAGACTATCCGTTTGTCATCCGAAAGAGATCGTCGAAAGTAAAGTCCAAGTTGTCGGCCAAGCTTTATTTGGTCTACTGCGAGACCTTGGGACTTGGTTTACGACGATGTCTATTGGAACCCTCTGCTTGCCTTGCATATTCCTGATAGAAAATATGTTGTATGTTCCTATTACTGTCCATATTTTAATCAAAAGTTGTAAAATCTGAACCATTTCTGGTATCCATGCAAGAGCCAAGGGATCTGATGGACTTTCTCGATTCGTTTCTAAATGAAGAAGAGTCATTCAAGGCTCTTCTAAACTGAATCGTTACAATATATATACATCTTTAAACAATCGATGTTTAACGATTCTACTCATTGGCGGGTATTGCTTTCTGTGTATGTCGCAAAATTCCAGATTTCTTAAGAGAACTATACTAGACCTAGGACCTAGGTCCATGTGCTGATATTTTAAAATACAACTCACAAGTGAAATTGAGCCCTCAATTACCTCTAAGTCTGTTTTTGTTGTCAAAACTATTGATGTTTAAAGCCTTAAATCTAAAAATCGTTTCTTTTCATATCTTTACCTTCATCAAGAATAGAACCGGCACGAATTCTTGCTCTGTACAACACGCCTGCGTACGTTGCCTCCATGTTTATTGCACTTCCTACGCCAGTGCAGCGCAAACACACCGTCACACCGTTGATGAGACTGTCAAATTTGACGACGACAGGTCGATCACCCCGATTATCGTTTTGCGCCAAACAATGGCCGTCAACGTACGAATGGGTGGCATGAATCATTTGACTGATGCTGTTGTGTGAGGCCTGATCGTTGATCGAGCTCATCCAGTGCAGTTTACTGGATGTAAAACAAAGCATCTGTGTAGGGAGAGAGATTTTGGTCTTGTTCTGGAGCACGAAAACATTTGTTTGAGAACTCTGACAACTCATCTCAATTACGTGGTATTTTTGGTAATTAATTGCATATAATTACATTAGGTATACGATCGTCAACTTCCTATAGTTGCGTCGGTAGCCTTGTGCTTTGCATTATCGATGCACAAGGAAAGCTGGTTTTTGTGGTTCTTCCTCTTCTGTACTCTTATCAGAACGCGTTGGTGATCGTGTTACACTACCATGAGGTGTACAGATGCATCCCATTGTTGCGCGAATGTGCATGCCTGACGCACCGAAAACTGCATCACCAAAGCCGGCTTTTGCGACACATTAAATATCTGTCTCTGTGTGTGCGTCTGACACATGCTAACAGTTTCTGTCTCTCTTTCTCTCTTCCTTTCTTTCGTTTCATTTGCATTATTGGTGTGTGCATCCGGCTTTTTAACATGCTCTTCTACACTGTTGCAAGTGTTATTTAATCTTCACCACCGGCTGTGGGGGTGTTGGGAATGGTGATCGTTATGAATATGTTTTGTAACCACAAAATACTGGTTGTCTTTTGAGTGTTGTTTCTAAATGTAGCTACCAACCAATATGAGTGATCCTCTATTTATTGAAGAAGAGAATTGCCAACATTTTTGCGATCGATTTTTTTTTTTATATCTGACTGTTGCCAAACTGTTACCAACTGGGGAAAAGGTCCAAGAGAAATGTAAAGAGAAAGAGAGTGAAAAAAGGGCTAACAAGGCTTGGCAGCAAACTGCACATACATCAAAAACTGGCCAAGCACAGTACGAAAGTCAAACCGAAATCGTTCGCCGCTTTGGCCATGAAAATGACGGCGTTTGCATCGCGGCGCGCGTGTTGCAGATGGGGAACAATGCCGGTGTGTGTGTCTGCGACAAAGTACAGCGGTCACTGCGGATGAGGTTTTTGGGGGGAACGGCGGAACGGACGGACCGGAGAGACAAGAGCGTGAGAGAAAGAGCGCGAGAGAGAGAGAGAGAGGGCCCCCAGTCAAGTTCAGGGTCAGTATGGAAAGATTTATTTTAGTCAATTCTGCACAAATGTACGTTCGGCTTCGGCGCGTTCGTACGTACGTCCACGTCTGGCGGTGTGCGTGTATTTGTGCGCCTGCCAGAAGTTTGGCTTTTGGCTTATGTTTTGTGGCGTTCTTCTTCTTCGGTATGTTTCTGAGCAACTCCATCATTCGGCTACGGATGCGGGGTTCTATGTGTGCAGGAATTGGTTTCATTAGATTGGTTGAAGTCATTGCGTGTATTGCGTGGTGCGTACCTTGGTGCGTGTGTTTGGACGAACCATTGGGTCTCTACATTCCGAGACATACCGGTAGTGCGTACCGCATTGCCCCTTACGCACCTTTCGCTTGCTAGTGTGCGTTAATGGGAGGAAGATATTAGCGTTCGGCCTGATGTCGTTTCCACAGCTGGAACGCTTTTTTTCCAGCGAAATCGCTTTTCTTGCTTCGAAACAATCAAATTCATTATTTTATTATAGTGTTTGTAAGTTTTTGTTGAATAATTTTGATAAATTCCATTCAATTCATGAGGAGAGGTTAAAAATGTATAAGTCTACGAGTACTTCATACATTTTGTAGGAAATGTACCATTCTTATGCAAACAGCGAACGTGAGACGACTTAAATTGATGCATCAAAATGACATAAAAATACGCAACACTGAAGAAAAACCAACTCACATTGGCATTTTTCCACCCATTTACTTCCCGTGGGTAATTTGCCCAAATATGTTCAAATAATGTGACACACGATGCCTGGGGAAGGGCAGATCTGCCGGGTAGCGGAGGTGTGTACCATGATGATATCTTCTGTTGGAAAATGACTTTGCGTGCCGGTGGGTCGTCAACGGTACCAAATTGGCACCGAAAACTTCCCCCAAACCATCAGAGAATGACTGGACGCATTGTGATATTCATTACCAACCAGACGACAACGACGCCGACGATGACGATGTTCTCGATACGGTGGAAAGCGTTATGTGATGTTGGAGTAGAGGGCCTGCTGTGTGTTTTGTTGTTTCCGTTTGTTTCAGGCACAAGTTTTGATGATGTTGTAGACGATGATAATCGGTTTTGTTGATTATGGTATCTTCAAGTGGTGGGGAGAGCGTGTGTGATTTAAGTAGAAGTTGTCCAGAAACGATTTAATGCATTGATTTTGTTACTTCAGAGTTTGATTCAGCTGATGTCCATACTCCGATCGTTACTTTCACTTTGAAGTACATTAAAGCATTCACAATAATGCCAAAAATGTTCCAGTAAATTATTCGTAGTAAGGAGCATAGGAAACAAAGTTTAATATTTCTTTAACAAGTTACCTAACGCCAAACAATCTTCCTTGATGGGAACTCTCCCTGCGCCTTGCGCTAGGCAATGCGAAGACGGGAAGAACCAGAACACGGGGAATAGCCCAAGAAACGGTGTCAGTGTGTTAAGACGATCATTTCCCACTACGATAGACGACATGGTGCGAGACGATCGCTTGATCATGATGCTTCGGGATAGAGCTGTGTGTGTGTGAGTGTCAAAAAGCACCTCTTAAGCTGGGCCATGAGCATCCACACAGCAACATGAAACTGTGTTTGTTTAGCAACAAACGCACACAAAACGCCAAGAAGAATACAGCTTCTTGCTTCTCGTTGAAGTGTGTGCGTGTTCGCGATAAAAAAAAACATGACTTTCGACGGCTTTGCGTGTGTTTTTTTTTGGTTGCCGATTAGGTGGCGATTCCAGATGACTACCGGCGTACACCGGTTTTCCGCTAAGGATGGTTGGGATAATTGTGTGTTAGTTTTCGGCTTCGGTAATGTTGATGCTTACACCGTGTCCATCTGTGCGGCCGGTGGAAACGGATCTTACCGTTGAAGCTGGTTTGAAGAAGGAATCTTCTCATTTGATGTGTTTCTGATGATATTTTCTTCTCCAATTTTCCAGATAAGTTCACTTCCGGAGACTGGTTGCTGCGCGGCCAGCAGTACACAATGGACTGATTGCAGAAGGAGCGAAGTGTGCTTTCCATCTTGATTCTTCAAAAGAAATATCTCAAGTAACAGGTTTGTAAATGAAGTTTGAATATGCTTTTTGCAGTATTATATTGTTTCTACTCTATGTATATCTTCAAGGACTTCTTATGTTTACCATTATTTTTCGGCTGCTTGAAAGCGACATACTTGAGTACATTGTTAATTACCATCCCAAAATATACATCCGACCCCTGAGTGTGTGTGTGTCTTGCTCATTATACACCGCAATACGTCCCTTTCGTCTGCTTGACGGCTGGATCTGTTAAATATCAGACATTCAAGACGAACCGGTAATGAAGAAGATTCAATTTCCCTCATGAAACGAGAAAAAAAACCGCACAAGTAAAAGGAAGAGAAGCCAAGAAAACAAGGCAAAACAAAAAACCCAACAGATAGGCGAAAAAAAAAACAAGAAGCAAACCCAACTGAACGAAAGAAGAACTCCGGCAAGAAAGAGAGCCAAAAACGAAAGGAAAAAAAATGTAGGTAAATTCGCTAGACACACTACTGCCGCCGACATGTTTTCGGCGGGCATACTTTTGCCGACAAGAATCTCCGGTCTGGCAAGAATTGGGCAATTAAAATTTCAAATCTGCGCCATCATTACGGGTAGAGACGAGTAGAGAGAGGATACGTTTTGGATCGGTTTTTTTTGTTCCTTGTGTGCGGAAAAAGAAGCCATATAGACGCACAAATACAGCTTAGCGCTGCGCTCCAACGGCTAGAAATAGAAGAATCTGCGTAGCGCGAGTAAATGATCACTGGTCCAAGAATTTCGCGGGCCCTTACTGCTGCAGTCACTGCAAGGGAGATTGCGGTTTGGTGTGGTGTTCTGTTCACCGATGTTTTGGAGCTTGGACAACGCCAAATTCTAGGTGTCCCGAACTGCTGTCGAGACGCTTGAGACGACTAGGTGGAACATATTGACAATGTCTCGGTGGTCTAGACATTAAAACAACAAGAGGAAAAGCTTGATCAAGCAAGAAGCAGAGCCTGTCGGGGTGCGTCTGGATATAGTCTGGAAGTCTATGCGATATCGTTTTGTTCCTTTTTGTGTTAGTTTTGCTGTACGAGAACTCCTACCATGGATGACTTTTATTCGTCGGAGTTGGCGCGTTTCAGAGGATTAATGGTTGTGCTAAAATTAGACATTATACCTTAGGGGGGAGCCATGCCGTTGTCTCGGAATGGCAACAAATTTTCACTTTCACAAATTCGCTGCACCCGGTCTCCCCGGGTATTGGTGGCATAGACGTGTGACCATGAACTTGACAGTGAAACCTCGGTTGAATTTCTCGGTGATGGCGTTAGTAATGGGTGAAGTCTTTTTTGTTGTAGTTGATGCTGCTGGTCGAATGAAGCGATCGCGTTGAACGACGTAACATCGGAACGAAGAATTTGGTACATTAGTGCTTGCATATTGTTAGGAATGTATGGAGTTATGTATGCCTCACATATCGTTCTTGATACACTTGGGAAGCTGATCTTCATCAGAGCGAAGTGTAAACAAATCTCTTAGAACTCCGTCCGACAGCAACACGTTACAGATGGCATTGACCAAAGCCCAGGCGGGTTGTTGCGCTTTTGGTTTTCCGCTGCAAAAACCCGCTTGAAGTTTGATAAGCGTGTGCCCTTAAAATAGCAACAACACAAACGTGACAACAGGCATCGAGGGGTAGTGTTATTATTTTTGTTGCAAGATTTCTCCCCCTCCACACCTACACGTACACACACACACACATACACACCCTCTATCGATCGCCAGTGACGTCCATCGTCAACCATTTTGACATGGCGGTTACTACTGCGCCGTTCGCCACTGTCGTCCGTAACAAAACGTCGTCCACCGGCATACCAGATCTTCCCAGATGTTGTCGATGGATCAGGATCAGTAGAGATCGACCCCAGGCCGGTGATAACCTCATGCGTCAATCGGCGATTTTCTGAACGATAGGAAACGGTAGGCTGTCGATCGTTATTTTTGTCGTTTCTTGGAGCGTTAGTGCGTCCACCACCGTGCGTCTAATCGAGCGGATCATCACGTTTTGGGAAACGTGACGGATCTCTAGTAAGTATGTTGGAGCAGGTTACCGTTAGGGGTGTCATATAGGGAATGCTTAATTGGAAAAACTTTCACTAATCGCAGTATTTTTTTCTTTGTTTCTTTGTAGTTTGAAGATGATCGTTCACAGGTTCCCTGTGCGATATGCGTAATGTTCTTGATGTATCTGCCCGATATCACTACTTGTGAGCTACTACTACATCTCGAACGATCAGTGAAACATGTCTCGTTACGCATGCACCAGCAGGAACTATTTCTTGCGCGCTTTGTGTTTGCTTCTTCCTCATTCCCTAGTCGAACGTCCAAGAATATTGCGTGAGTGTGTGGGCTTCACCGTTCATCATCCATATTCCTTGAGATAAGTGATCGCGAAGCTCGATGCCTTCGTTCGCAAAACGCCAACCTACCAACGGGGTAGGCTACCCACTGGGCTCTCCCGCAGCTGTCAAGGAAAAATTGGTTTGTTTAAGTTAGCCCGAGCAGCGCCTTTATATGTGTCGTCGACGACGACGATTCTTCACGCGCTTCATGGTGCTCTTCTCGCGAGCCCGAAGCGCGTTGCTTCCGGTGAACTGTTGAGGCCGGTACGAACCGGTAAGAAGCCACTTTACTGGCGCTACCTCCTTCAGCAAAGTTCCCCCAGCACGGGGCCACGAGGGCTGCATCGCACGTTCCACTACACTATCTAGCCGCCTGTCTTGTGAAGTGGCCTCACCGGCACCAACCCACCCCCAAATCGATCGTTGCCGCGATGGTGGTCCATTGATTAGTGCGCTGATACGCTGATAAGAAAACACACCGAGCTTTACACATCTCGGGGCAATGTGGAACAGACGGGTAGCAGGGGTCGATGTGCGCAGCTGTTGTTACTGTTGTGTGTGAGGGGTTTTGTTTGATTTTTGCATAAACAATATCGCGTATGTGCGCGCGACGTGCGCTCTTATCAGGCCGATCTTACCGCGCCGCTGGTACGAGCTGCGAACAAGTGCACGCAAGTTTGCCTTGCACAAGTGCACAAGGCACGGTTCGGCTCGGCGGGGTGCCCATTTTCGTAGTGGGCTGCCATAAAATTGATGACATAAAAATGAAGGTAGTTTTTAAACCGAGGTTTGCAAGTGTGTCCACGAGTGCTTGTTTGGTTGACATGTTGCTATTTATTCAACGCCAACGATACAACCCGTAAGATAAAGAGCTCTGTTAGTTAATAGTTTGAAAGGATTTTTTGCCCCTTGATATCATCAAGATCAGTAGCAGTCATTCTGCTGAGTGATTAACCGTGGAAGAACGTGATGAAACTACCATACCGGCATTGTAACACGAAACGCTTTCGGCCGTAAATTTATGCTGCCTAGATTTTCGTTGGCCCGGAACTGGACAGACAGCCGGACAGACAGGCCTCGCTGTACATGTACATGTAAATCTATTTTGCGCGATTATTTAAGCATTTTTTCGGGAGTTTTTATCAGCTGGCCTCGCCAACCATGAATCGCGCTACGCTCACGGTCAAGATCGGATCGATCGAGCTACCGAATCGGCCCGTGTACCGAATAGCTCGGGTGTGGAAGAAGTGAACAAGCAAAAGTAGAACGAG
This sequence comes from Anopheles maculatus, assembly GCA_002091835.1. Lineage (NCBI taxonomy): Eukaryota > Metazoa > Arthropoda > Insecta > Diptera > Culicidae > Anopheles > Anopheles maculatus. The sequence goes on from LULA01012131.1 coordinate 46,998, forward strand.
CTGAATACGTTGAAAGAAGGAGGGTTCGGAATCGGTGTTAGGATCGTAGGAAAACAGCTGGCAGGAAGAAGCACGCTGCTGCGGTCGATTTTATGAACAGCGAACGCGAATTGGCATATGTAAAACCGTCTCGCGCGAGGAAAAGACTGGGTGATGGAGGATGGAGTCTCCACTAGCACGCTTTGAATATGGGCTCGTGCAAGGGCAAACTTTGAAGCAGATGGGATGCAAGAACACATCAGCTGAGTTTGAACTTGAAAATTGATTCATGTAGATGTCTTCCGTGAGCAATTCCCATCACAAAGAAGATGACAAGATTGCTGCTTTGCTTAGTGAAGATCATTTCGATGTACATGTATCTTATTTTATCTATTGAATTGTTTTTGTGAGCTTAAATCGTCGAATTAATAATTGTTATACTTACATCGATAAAACTGTTATAAATCACCAGGCGTCCGCTTAACGTTTATCTGATTTTTTCCTGATTAAATAGTAATTTCATTGTTACTTGTTAGAAACTATAATTTATCTTAATGCACAATAAGAATTCCATTTGAGACACAATTGAATGACAAAATTTCATCTACGATACCCAACTAAAAAATATTCCTAATAACCAGTCGCAATCTCCAATTTGAATAAGGATTAGTACTAGGCGCCTCCATTAGTAGTAGCTCGATGTAGAGAAACACCGAAACTCAACTTTCCTTCCTCCCGTGACTGTTTTCGTCATTCAACTAATTTATTGATTTTCCCCCCCATTTGCTATGAAACGAACGGCGTGACTCAAGTTCCTTGTTCTTAACCTAAAAAATCAAAGTTAAAGCACTTCCACCACCGCGGCAACTCCATCCGCGGCTGAAAGGGAAAAGTGTTTCCGTCCTACTGAAACCAGACATCATTTTCCAATCCATATTCTCTCGCCTCATCCGTCTCGGAGTCGCAGGCATTCGAATCGATTCAACTTTCCTCGCTTCTTGTTGCAGTGTGTGTTGCCGGATTGCTGCACGTCTCGTACGGCGCCAGCTGAGATTGATGAGTTTTAGTAGACGTTCTTTCTTCTCGCTGCTTCCTTCTACGGAAACTTGTTCCCAGCCCAGCACACACATACACTTCATCCACACCAATGAAGTATAAGCGTTTTTTTTACTTTCGCTTCTACACGGAAAAATCAAACTCACACAACGCCGCCGCTAAGTTGCATATTGCGTGCGTACGAACGATCGTACGGGTTCGTGGTGGATGTGTGTGCTTCTTTGCCGTGGTGTGTCAGGCCGTCAGGCTGAAAGGTAGCATAAAAACCACCTCCCAACACCACCTCATACCAGGTTCCTCCCTATCCCCAAAGAAAAAGACCAAACTCCGATCCGAGTGGAAGAACGCGAAACGCGAACAAATGAAAACATCATCCCCCCCCCAGCTTGTGGGGAGGAAGGGTGGGGTGGTGTTCTTTGCTTCTTACTCGCACCTATTCGCATGCACAAACACGACGCAACATTCACTTTCCATTGGCCGCGGATTGGTTGCGGATGTTGCGAGCAAAGCCGGTTGCAAAGCGGTTTTTGGGGGAAGTTTTTCCTCGCCAGCGCGTCGAATTCCCCAAAACTGTTTGGACCCGGTCGATTAGTTGCGCTTGGTTGCATGTTGTCACGGTTCGTGTATGTGTGTCTGTGTGGGTGTGGGGTATTCGTACTGGTCCATTACATGCAAGAGAGGTACTCGTTGCCGCCGGGACACTGCCACTACCAGAACCCGTATGCGTTCGCAACAACAGCTGTGAGATCGTTATTTTCACAACACATACATACACACTCAGAGATGCACGAAGAGCAGGTTAGCGCGTTGTGTTTGGCACACAACCACCAAAACCTGCGAACGTAAATGCCAGAACACAGGCCACCTCCACAACAACCTTTTTCCCCCGACTCTCACCATCGTTTACCATTTCTTATGCCTATATTCATGTGTGTATGTGTATTTGTTGGTCGGGGGGTTTGGTTTTTGCCGGCCACAATCATCAGCATCATTATCTTGGCCGTCCGTCATCAACGTCTTGGCAAACGAACGGAGGCTCGACGACGGACACGAAAACACACAACACACTGGTAAGGTGTTTTGCTGCCGTGTGTTTGTGTGTGCGCACACATAGAAGCGCCGTACAAAACTGGGGGATTAAATTATAGTGTGCGTTGGCGATGGTATAGGTGATGGTGGTGGAGCGTATACAGTACGGCCGTACCGATACACGATGGAATAAAAACAAAACCCGACCGAGCCCACACACACACACACACATACAGTGGCAGCCGCGCGTGTAAGAGCCACGCATTAAAGCAAAAACCCCGATAAGTGATCGTGCGATGTTGCAGCGGCACAACACGAGACGAGACGTTGCGGGAGCAAATAAACGCGCATGCAGGAATTATATATGAAAAACAAAATTCGCGAACGGCACCGCGCTCAGTACGAGACTTGATGTCGCTCGGTTCGCAACGACGGTAAATACCGAGCTACGGCAGAACAACACACACCAAAACGGGAAGGCTGTGGACGTGAAGCAAACTGGATACAGCTGGAGCACCGTACCATTATGTGTAGTGTTTAACATTATTGAAAAAGGGAAATATTTGGTTTTCCATCAAGCTCCAAAAGCTAAATTTTACAAACGAACGAGTGATCTTCTGCTCCCCCGAGCATCGAGCGGTTGGTGTGAGTGGTTGTGCTTTTACGTGTGCTTTGCTGTGTTTGCTCGCTGTGCGTGTGTGCGTGTGTATGTGATGGGGGCAGCAAACGGGCACCACAAATGGTGTATCTGCCGGGTGCATAAATCGGTCCTGTTTTTTGTGTGAAAAAGGAACAAACCTCCTCGGTTCGGTTACGGACGAAAATACACAAACACACTTTCACTCACTCAACCTCAGTGCCTTTCGGTAAAAGTCGGCCTTTACGTTGATGTGACATCCGTCATCTCTGCTTGGTGCATTTTACGCATTTTGACAGCTTCACGGCGCTCATCGTCACACAAATAAAGCAACATCAACGTGTGCAGTGAACGAGTGGCCTTTACCATTGTTGCAGTTAGTGTTGGTGCGTTTCTCGTACAATAAACTAGAGAACCGTTTACATATGGACAGATTTGGGTGAAAGGAAAGGAAAAGTAAAGGCTGTGTTCTTAGTGTCCGCACTCAACAAAACGCACACACATTTTGGCTTACGCTGCAGCACTCTGGACGAAGCCGGCACGATGGATACTTGGATGCAGGAAGTGGTAAGTGTGTGTGTGTGTGAGGAGACTGCAAGGAATTAGAAGTGTGACAGTTCAGTTCCGGTGCACTGCAATCGATCCCGGCTTTGGGGGATGCATCGCCGGGAAATAATGATATAACAAGACGTGCACGACGATACACACAACACACTCATACAACAAGCAGTACAATTAATAGCGTCGCGACGTTCCTGTGCCATTTTTGTTTTTTACCCTGCGGGATGGATTAGTTTGGTGTTGTTATAGACGGCTTGCACTGCGTGTACTTGTTACCACTATTATTATTATGTCAGCGTCTCGCGTACACACACCTCCTTTTACCTTCGCGCACTGACTCGGGTTACACATTCTCGTACGTTCTAACATCCATTCTAGGCTGGCCTCCCGCCCTCACCGTGCTGGCCCTTTCGACCGATCGATCGATGTGTTTCGGTTCGATGTTTATGAGCCACGAGAGTTGCGTTTTTCGTTTTCGAGTGTTTGTGTACGGGCTAGCGCTATTTTGTTGTTGTAAAAAGGGGGTGGTGTTGCTAGCTTTTTTTTGCTTGATTTTTCATCGTGTCACGCCGTGTTGTAAATTAGCTACACTCTAAAGCTACCTTTTTCGAAGGCCGGTGGATTGGATGGATGTCTGTGTTGCGTGTGTTCTTGGGTTCGCGCGTTCGATACACGGCGAGCAAAGCCTGGAGATGATTGATGGTGTGATGTGTGATGATGGGTCCGGCAAGAATATACCCAGCGCTAGAGCATTTCTCACAATCAACTAGAGATAGTGGGAGCGGTGGATTTTCATTTCATCTGTGTGATGGAAGTCATATTTTATGCTTTTTAAACGCAAACAAAAAATCTATTTATTCGTTTGGTGTGGGTTTTTTGTTGTTGTTTGCCAATCACAAACTGTTTGCTTAAAGTGAAATGAAAAGGCAACGTTCAGTGTCAATCACGCGGAAAGAATTGTACAAAAAGAAGAGTTTGTGCTTTGCTTCAATTTGAAGAGGTGTTTGTTGGTGATTGATTTGAATGATTTGTAATGAAATTCCAGTACGTCTTTTTTTTTGAAGTTTTGTTTGTTGTTGGCTAGCGTTTAATGATCGAGTGATCGATAAAGGATTTTTTCGTCTGGTTTGCGTTCGCTCGCTCCTTAGATTGACATGTGGTTTATGAGCATATGTGGTTAGGTGAGATATGTACGATCGCACCTTGTGCTCGTGCAGCACTTGTGTATACCATCTGTACGCGAGACATAACGAACAAAATCGTTTAAACGATGAAAAGTTGATGAAAATGGTAAAAATAATCGCTAGACTTCCGTTATTAGGCAAAGACTAATTTCTCATAAAATTTAATATTCAATATTATTTGCTTAGGGGTTTTATAGCCATATGTATCCCATGGTACCTGTCAAGTTGTTGGGATAAGTTTTGTTTTAAACTAAATACTAGCCCCTAAAATTTGGGAGTTTACTTTGTGAAGCTCATATGGGCCTTACGGTCGCTTTCGGATGTCCACTAAAATGAGCACTCTTATTGTTAAATAGAAGCAATTTCTCGACGTATATTGGCTATTCTCATTTGTCTTAAAACTTGGTCTAATATCGCTCAATTTTGATTGTTACTGAGGCATCATTATCTTTTTCAAAGAAGTAGCACCGGCGTATGATCCTTTCTGCACAAAAACAACATCAAACAGTGACTTTGGAGGCCTGTTACAGTTCTTCGAAGATGATGTCAGTAGTCTAAAAGCGGGATGTTTTGCATTTCAACTACTCCAGACATATGTGAGATGTGTGATATGTGCTTCATTAGTCCTCATGAAGAATTTTTAATAATATCAGCACATTTTTGAACTACAGACCAAAGTTTATAAATATTCTAAAGTTGTTGCCGATCTGCCCAATGGATATCATTCAGGTTATATCAGGTTTAATACTGCATCCTTGAGGTATCTTTATTCTCTAAAGTAAAGTAGACCCTGCATGGAATCTTAACCAAGCGTTTATCTCGTATCAAGGACTGCCTAATCTGCTACGTGATGTAAATAAGCCTATTAAGCCATCAAATAGCCAGTAAGGAACTCTAGCAGTCCGTTAGGCCCAGAAGAAGCTAAGTTTCTTTACTCTGACAGTTGCAAACAATTTTACACATTGTAAGAAATCTCTTCACATGAAAAGAATCAAATTTTGTGTGCCAAAAGTACTAAAGACGAAGCTTAATCCGACTGGGAAACATGGTAAATTGCACATAATTTATATAATTTTATGGATTGACGGATACACACACGGTCTGTGCGCATCAAGAACGGGGCATGAAGAACTAAAGAATGTAAAAGCGCCAAAAAAAAACCCCACAACTAAGTGCGATGTGCTTAAAGCTTGACTTCATAATACGCACAACACAACAGAACAGCGAAGCGAAATGACGAGCGTTGCGATAGACAGTTCCTGGGTAATACCTTCAAAATGATGACTAAAATGGCTAAAACTAATCGCATCACCACACTGGAACGTATGGACGGAACTCCGTATGTAAAATGTGTTGCGGTTTTTTTGTTGCTGTTCTGTTGTAGATTTTAAGCAATTTGTGACCGCGAATGTGTGTGCTTTTTGTTGTCTCTCTCTCTCTCTCTTCACGCTATGCAAAACGATCGTTAGGGCATGTGTGTTCCTCGTGGATTGATAAGTGTTTGGTGTGGGTTAGACGATGCTTAAAAGCTTCACCATTAATAGCCGAAGGTTTTACAACCGTTTGCACCTTTTATTAATTGCATTATTATTTAATTTTGCCAATTTCAGGAAGGTGCAGTGTTGTGTGCGTCAAGTTTAATTGGAACATTAAGCATTAAATGTACACAACTTATCAGTCGCTCGATCCTGACCCCGAAACACATGCTTTTAGTCGAAAGGCACGATGGCGACAAAACGTTTTTAACGAGAGAAGCTTCTCACATATGGATTCCGTCCGGCTTGTGCCTGCTCGTTCCCTGGTTTCTACTCTCACACACGCCGGTACCGGGTTTGTTATTCTAACTAAATTCATCGTTTCCTCTGACAAACTGACTGACAGGAGACACACCATTCTTTTTTCGCCGACGAACTGCAAGCGCGTTGTTTCTTCAGTTCGCGTCACTACTTCCATTAAAAGAACGATTCCTCCCTCCCCTTTTCCCTTCCTTTATCTTATCGCCATGCTTCTTCGTGGGGTGCGCGATGCCATCTGGACGAGATTTGTTTGGGCGATAGGTTTTATGCATTTTTAATTTAATTATCACTACGTTTCGTGATTTGCGACCACGAAAAGCCCTCTTATGGGGAGCCTCCAGTATGTGTGTGTGTGCGGTGTTGGTAAGATTTATGGCAAGCGATAGCATAACGTTCGCAATTCTTCTCCGATGACGAAAAGTTGACAGGCGAGTTTTGGTGGAGAGCAAAACGAATAAAGAAAAACTTGAAGGATCACCGTCATTGATCCTGCCATTTAGTTTGATTTGATCTGACCATTTCCTGTCACAACTGAGCGAAGTTTAACGAGGCTATTAAATGGACCGAGCCCCGAGACTGAGCCCCGGGATTTATGTCGGGGTTTTGCACACCTGTTTGTTTCGTGTGTGTGTGGGTCAGTGTGTGCTGGATGCACTTTTCGATCGGTTTCGAGGAACGATAAATCTTTCCAGCACTCAAACCAGTCAGTTAAGTTTAGTGCGGAGTGCGAACAAGGGAACGTTTACGACCTTCAGTGTAGTGGGGTCAGAATTGGAGAGATGGGAAGTGTACGGGATTTTAACAGACTGATCTGACCAGGGTGTGAATGAGTTGAACTACCGATTGGGACTTATGAACAGGTTTACAACTCTTGTTTTGTTCTCTTGCGTTACTTTCTGTAAGTAGTATAATTTAATTGCATAGACTACAAAGTTAAACTTTTAATTATACAACACTTTAACAGGTTCCACAGTAGTTTGTGGAGAAGCATACAACTTGTTAGTCTTTCTCTATTGAAAGACTTGGTCTTATTGTACTAACTAAACACGCAGTAAACACTTTCAGTGACAAAGAGTTGATTTAAACTTTGAATGTACTCTATGAACAATCAATAAATATTTTTATTGTGTAAAACTTCAATATTACTACACCAGGGGCTTAAGACACAAGCATTACCAAGAAAAATCTAAATGTTTCTACCGGGCATCATCTCGTATAAAGTATTTACAATAAATGTCCCATAAAGAACACATTGTTTTGAAAATATGCTCCACAACAATGAGAACACACAATACTTCCGCTTACAAACGTTCCTGCACTTCTTGATACCGTGTTGCATAATGTATTCCCTGGAACTTTGTAGCTCCAATGTAATTACAGAAATGAAAGCTCATGAACTCATCACCATCTACCGGTAGTCCAAGTATACTGCAATCGCAGCTGCACCGAACACCGAAGATGACGACAAGATTATGCGTTCTGAACATCGGTGGTCCCGATCCGATGGTCCGATCGTTCGTATTTTGCATGCGGTTTGTGCGTGCGTGTAGAAGTTTGGTCTGGAAGTTTTGTTTACGATTTGGTCGGCTTTTTCCTCCCTCTGTCTGCTTGCTGCGCGAAATCTTCTCTGTGGCGGTTCTTGCGGATCGAGACTGGTGGATTGTATTCAAGTGCTGATAGTAGTACCCTGCCACACAACTATTATCATCATCATGTGAAGCTGGAGTGACTTGGTCTGGGTGGGTTTGAGAGCGATCACTTGCTCCGGGATGCACTCATTGCGCGTGATGATGCGTCGTGAGTTCCCTTTGGAGACGATAGTCTTGGTTGGAGCCGGCACTCACAGCTTTTGTATAATACCATATCAGTATTGCTGATTGCGGGAAAGTTACATGCAACAGTTTGTGATTGTCTCTATCCGGAGCGATCCGGTTCTGTTTGCGGGGTCGGATGGTTGTGATCTTTCGTCGAACCGAGGGTCAAAGTGGACATGCAATGATCACGAAGGGAAAGTCTGAGTTGGGATGCAAAATTGCGGAACTACTAAATCTGTTTTCGCGTCGTTGAAGTTCAAGATAATGCCGCTGTTTACATATTTTAAATAATTTTATTATTTTGTCTTACTTTTGCGTACAATATTTGCTATCAAATTGCCGATGTATCATCACTGCTACAGTTGTTGTAATCTTCTTCACTAACTTCAGCTTTTAATTTGTTAAAACATCGAGAGAAAAAAAAATCAACTCCAAAGGCAAGTCTTAAACTCCAAAGAAATCAAGAAAGAAACTCATTGTACGTGTGCTCCGTGCATTTGAGCTGTGAGTCTGCGTGTAGTGGTGTTGGGCCAATCGCAAGATTGCCTTGAACTTGACCGAGATGAGAGAGGCTTTTACTATTACTTCACACCACAGCACCGCGTACAAACCACCCCTTTTGAATGTGTCCAATCGTTGTGTTCGAAACGGTCCACAAAACGGGCGAAAGAGTGAGACACAACTATTATCGCGTCAACCAAGCGTACCTAAGCTGATGGCTGGCGGGCTGGCTGGCTGGCCTGCTGCTTTAATAGCTTTTGGTACAGACAACAGAGAAACAACAAAAAAGCGTACACACACACACACACACACTATCGCACGAGGAAAAGCGGAAATGGTATGTGGAAAAGCTCAATTTTTTGTTACCGTCGGGCGTGTTTTCTTCGTCGTTTTAGACCATGTATTTAGTTTCCTATTTATTATTCCACTTTCCGGCATATTCATGAGATGTGCACAGCAAGAGAGCAGCCTAAAGTGTTTACAAAAACCACCGCCGCCAACGAAACTTCAGTTAAATTGTTACGAAACCGAAACGAATGCGAGAATAATAGTAGAGAAGCAGCAATAATACACACACAACACCACCACTAAAGCACAAGCCATTTCGTTTTGCTAATTGCTTTTCTAGTAGGCTGTTTTACGATCCGAACAGAGGGCCCCGGTGTTTGAGGAACGGGGAACCGGTGTCGGTTGTCTCACTGTGTTGTTGCACGTTCACTTTTGTTTTCTCATTAGCTCATCGTCGTCGCCGTCATCGCTGTTGTTGTTGTTGCGTTTGCAGCCTAGACTGTGCGGATTGACGTTTGTTCTAGCTTCATGTCCGCTCCATCATCTCGTGTCGCTCCATTCCCAAAATGTGCCTGTGTTGGGGGATATGAATGAAATGGTTTCGTTTTCGATGATCGTCTTAGTGTTGAGAACGTGAACGAAGCAAAGAGATTAGTGAGATTGAAAGTGATGGTGAAGGAAAGTGAAAGTGAGTATCTAGTGCGTGCCTGCTCATACTGTAGCACGTAGATCTCATCGCTTTGGTTATTAGTGTACGATGGAACCTTACAAATGTTTCTTCAACAAATCTCCCAGTAGCTTTTTTTTGTTCACCGAGAAGGAAATCATAAGTGAGACCCAGTATTAACCGCTCGAAGTGAGGGGGAACCATGCCCTGGGGACTGTCCGATTTGCACGGACTAAAACCTTCTTGTGCCTCAGACCTATCACTGGATTACCTGTTAGGGCATCATTTCAATCACAATCCCTCTGTGTATGTCTAATGACTCCATACGGCGCCGCGCTATGATACCCGGATGAGAGGTATCACTGCTACAGCTGGACGACGACGATGACGTTGTCCTCGCTTCTGGTGCTCCCGTCGGATGTTCAGTTGTTGTAGTCTCATCATGATTGACGATGCTCCATGATGTTTGGTTGGACAACATTATCGGCATAATGTTTCTCGCCGTCAATCGCTCACCAATAGCTAAGTTGGCTCTTTCTCGTATGTCTTCAAACTTCAGGCACTCGAGTAGAACATGTGCTGGAGACTCTATGTTGTTGCGACATGTCGGACAACTCAATAAACGCCATCGGTTGTAGATACTCGTTGAAGAATCCATGGCCCGATAGGAACTCTCTCCCAGTGGCTTACAAGACAAAATTTTCGTGATCCTAGAATTAAAAGAGGATCAAGATTTACAGGATTAGGAGTACGAGAGTTATGCTTAAATGTGCACAAACCTTGAAACGATAAAAAAACCTGTTCATAAAATCTACGATTGGTGGAAAGATTAAGAGCGAGAATCGTGGATTGGATTAATGATTCATTTTCTAATTTCCGGTTAGGTGAGCGTGTGTCTTTTAAATCATCATCGCTACATGTGCGATTCAAAATGTTTTTTTTTTTTAAGAAAAGGGCTTCCGTATCATGCTGTGATAAATTAATAAACCACCTTAAAACGAGTAAGTTTTAAGGAAGGCGTCAGCTTTTAGTTTTTACTGCCATCTATTTCTCCCACTCTTACTACGCGAATTGCTTGCTATAAAATGTGTATCCGACACGCGGAGCCTTACGGTAAGAATTAAACGGCCAATCGCTAATTCGCTGCAGACGCAGAAAATCTTGACTCATTCCTTTCCAATATCCCCAATATCGGACGGACCCGACGGACACGCCGAAATCAGTGTGTAGCGGGGAGCCAGTAGCCCAGCAGCGTGTTTGTTTGTTTGATTTTTTTTTGCTGCCGATATAAATTTTGACTTTACGAGACACGTATTTCACAATTCGAATAGTCTCGGCAATCAAATAATCATTCTTGTGGTGCTCAGAAAAAAAGCACACCGAAAGCTTCACGCAAAGAACGGTGGATGGAGTTTGAACGCAAATAGAAGGCTCACAAATGAAAAAAAAAAAGCGCGCAGATCCTGCATCCTATACGCATCACCGGTTGCAACTGCACCACCGACTCGTGCTAGAGAAGGCAACGATGATGATGATGATGATGCATTATGATCATTCATTTTAGCAATAAGCAGCAGCACCGTCACAACACACTTTACTGTGTGCGCGGGGTCATTGGTCAGTGTCAAGGTTTCACCCGGCCGAAAAAGCTCTCTCGGAACCTGGCCCCGGGTGGATTAGCAACACCAACTCACGCAAGCCACAATGGTACAACAATACCAGCCGAGCAAAAAAAAAGCGAAGGAACAATCTGCATCGAAACTGCAGCTCATTACACGCTTCTCTTTTGCCGCAGCCTGTGTGGATCGATTAATGGGCAATTCGCGAAGGAAGTAGTTGTTTTTTTTGTTCTCACTACACGCGTGTGTGTGTCTGTGTGCGGTTCTTCCTCCCCCAAACATAGATGAGTAGCAGCAGAACCACGGACCGTGCAGTTATCGTCACCGGGAGTTGGGGATTGGTGGTAGGAGGGCGAATGTAGAAATGATTATTGTAATTGTGGCTCGCAGTTTTGGGCAAACGTTGGGGATTACCATGCGAATGCAACCGTATCGAAAAGCCACCAACTTCTCCTGCAACAATCGCCGTCATCTTGCCGTGCTTGCTCCGGAACAGAGCGAATCGCAGTAAATCCATCAATCAATTGTGCATTAACCGTGTCCGGTCTGGCTGGCGTTGTGTGCGGAGAAGTTGCTGCAGGGTGGCCAAAAATAATGCCCAATCTTCTCCTCACTGAGGAACGCACCAAATCGACCAGCGTGAAGAAGATGCACTTTTTTATCGTATCATGACAACACCGGCGAGAATTAGCAGATCCCCAGGGGACTGTTGGGAAGTGTACGGAGGAACAACGTGTACGGAAAGGAAGTCACAAAAAATAGAATTAATTACGGTCAATTTTTACCGGTAGCAAGTGGGCACTTTTGCCAGCAAACGGTGCTGCTGCAGCTAATTCCCTCTCTAGAATCTGCAGGTTGGTTGCAGTTTGTTCGAAAAAAAAAATGGGGGACCCGAACAGATTGGCAAGAGACGATAGAGTAGTAAGAAGTAGGAATTAATCGTCATTGTACTGCTGATGCTGATGATGTGTTCAGCCTGAACACACCTTTTCCTCGGCGTTTTTTTTCGTTAAGTTTCTGTCTCGAGTAGAGAAGAGAACAGAGAAAAAAACCACGCAACTACACGCGTAAAATGAAGTCAGTCTTGGCTAATTTGTGCTTGTCCTATTCGCATTGAATGCGATTAATTTTATTCTACTTAAACGGTTTGCTTTATTTTTTGTTGAGATTTTGTTCCTGTTTTTTTTTAATATTCTCTTTAGAGTGGCATCATTAGGTACGATTTCTGCAGTTTTAGAAGCACGGCACGGTGTACTATGCATTGTTGTTGATGACGTTTGCATTACCATTTTGTTTGTTAAATAACGCATGGAATATGTTTATGTTGATTTTTAGCGCGACAAATTAGTGTTTTTAAATTACGCGAGAGAACGCCGCTTTCGTTATGTCATTTGAAAGCGTGAGGTCGAACCAATGAGGTGTGACAACATAGGACTACCAAACCGAGACGCATCTCGAAGTTGAAGTGCAAAACATTACATGCGACTGAAATTGAAGAATTGTTCGTATTATGAATAATTTCTTGAGAGAAGAAAGAGGAAATAGCATAAACATACGATGAGTTATATAAATATGATAGAGGACGAATTTCGGATAACGTACATTATGGTATCAACCTCACCATGCTGCAGAAATTGACAAGAAAGATTGAGGTTTTATTGGCTTAATCCTCGTGACGCTCCTATTCTAATCTATGGCGTTATGGTCTACCCTTATCTTTCATTTTATTTTTTTACTAGTTTTCTTGTTCTTCAGTTACCATATGTGATTTACACAACTTGGAACAGTTATTAATACTTTGTTTATCCTTCTTGCTCTCTTCCAGGTGTCGATGATGGCAGGCGACGGTACATCGGCAAGGATTAAACAGGAACTGATTGAAACTTCCTGCTGCAGCCCATCACCATCGTCGGTCGGTAGCTTATCCCAGACCAACATACTGTACGGCAATTCACCCACGGGAAAGGTACGGCTAATAACGCTTCTAAAGGATCTCCATCGCGTGACACACTTATGGCTCACATTTTTCCCATTCACCTTTGCAGATGGACTTCAAATGTAGTAGCAATAACAACGACACACATCTCACAGAGCTGCACGGTAGCGGTGGTGGCGCCGGCGGAAGCAATGGTAATGGGAAACCACAATCGCCCGGCTCACCGGATCGGCAGTTCTGCAGCTCAACTACCTCCGCCATCGGAGACTTTGGCAGCGATGGCACAAACCACGACACGATCAAGGAGGAACTGCCACGACGGTTGTGCCTGGTGTGTGGGGACGTTGCCAGTGGATTCCACTACGGCGTTGCCAGCTGTGAAGCATGTAAAGCATTTTTCAAACGTACCATTCAAGGTAAGAAACGGTCCCCATACTTGCCTGTTTTAGTGGCATCAGTTAATGAGCAGCATCAACCGGTTCGATTCTTTTGCAGGAAACATCGAGTACACCTGTCCGGCGAGTAACGACTGTGAAATAAACAAGCGGCGACGGAAAGCGTGCCAAGCGTGCCGGTTCCGCAAGTGTCTGCTGATGGGAATGCTCAAGGAAGGGGTCCGGCTGGATCGGGTGCGGGGCGGCCGGCAAAAGTATCGCCGCAATCCGTGCTCCAACCCGTACCAGATGCAGATCATTCAGTCGAACCAGCAGTACACGGCCCAAACGCTGGAAGACATCAAGATCCTGGAAGTATTATCTTCGTTCGAGCCGGATCCACTGTCGATCGGCGGTGGTGGCGGTGATATGATGGCGACCGGAGAGGAACGTAACGGTAACGGTAGTGGTGGTGGTGGTGGCCAAACGTCCAGCTCGTCGTTCTCGTCCGCTTCGTCGTCGTCCTCGACGAGCAGCACCAGCAGCAATTCGCCCGGTGCTACAGCGGCCGCCGCCGATTCCGGTCTCGATCGGATGGTGATGGGCAGCGATGCGCAGGAAATTCTGAGCGTGCTGAGTGATATTTACGATAAGGAGCTGGTCGGTGTGATTGGCTGGGCGAAGCAGATTCCGGGCTTCACCGATCTGCCGCTGAACGATCAGATGCGGCTGCTGCAGGTGAGCTGGGCCGAGCTGCTGACACTAATGCTTGCCTACCGCTCGATTCCGTTCGATGGTCGGCTGTACTTTGCCACCGACTTCTGGCTCGACGAGCGATCGGCGAAGGAGTGCGGTGCCCTTGATCTCTATAACCATGTAAGTTTACTGGAGAACCGAGCTTGTAACCTCACCTTTGGAGGACTTGTTTAATGAATACGAATTCTGTGCATTTTCTTCATCGGAACAGCTCGCACAAATCACCCAACGATTGGAAAAGATCTCGGCCACCAAGGAGGAGTACTATCTGCTGAAGGCCCTGTCCCTGTCAAATTGTGATATCAGACTGGATAACTACAGTGCGCTCAAGAAAATTCGTGACTCGATACTGTACGCACTCAACGATTGTGTACTGTTGATAAGGTAATGATGCTGCTTCACCACACACCACCGAACGCACTGTGTCTAATGCGTTGTGTTCCGTTTTTCTTTTCTGCAGGCAACATCAGGCCGTGTCCCATCAGCAGCAGCTGCTACTGTTGCTGCCATCGTTACGGCAGGCGGATCACATTATTCGCAAGTTCTGGACGAATGTGCATATCGAGGGCAACGTGACGATGAACAAACTGTTTGTCGAAATGCTCGAGTCCGTCTCACGATAAGCTGCAATATTAAGCGCCCAGTTGACAGCAAAAAAAAAGCAATCTGCTAAAGCTCTTTCATACACAGTTTGGGAAGCAAAAGCCCAACTTTTAAGGTACAGAATGTAATCGCCGTTTAGTGTGGTAGTCAGAAAACTGTGACTATAATTTCGTGGAATGGTTACCGAAGCGTTATTCGAATTGTTTACGTAGTTTTAAGGTATCTGTTTTTTTGTTTGTTTGTTTCAAACTACCGCTCTGGATTTCTTAGAGAAACACAGTCTCCCGTTTCGTAACATCTGTGCAAACAGCTGCTCTACTATTGGGAGCAGCACCTGTTCAGTGTTTGCGTAGTTGGTTTCTAGGCGGTTTCGTGGATTGATTTCAATGTAGTACCGTGCCGTGCGCTGGGTGGGGCGACAGAAGGTGGCACCACCGAGCGAGCTAAACTTCCCGTCTTTTATTCTACGTCTATTGTGTTAAAGTTACCGTAAATTCGGTTTCCTTTCAGCAGCGAATGAAGCTTCTGGGAGAATATGTAGTTGCAATATTATAGGAGCAGGGTTTGATCAGGCACTTTGATCAGAGCAATAAGTTTTCTTGAGTTCGGTACGCGTGTTTTTCTTACCTTCTTCACGCAGCATTGTTGTAGAAAACCAGTGACAGTGGTGGCACATTTCAGGGTGCAATCAGCTCAGAAGCGTACGAGCCAAGTGAGTGAGGATCGATAATAATAATGCGCTTTATCCTCAACAATATTAGAGTATTGCTTGTTTTTAATTACAGTTCAGATTATTATAGATTACGCGCACACACAGACAAACAAATATTGTAAAGTTTTGGGGGGGGATAACGAAGCTTAACCTCTTTACGCAATACGTCTATATACTCCTCTCCGGCGTGGTGGGCCGGTACGTAAGTGCCGTAGTAATTTATGTACAGAAAGCAATGTTTTTGGTACTGGTTTGGCGGAAGATTGAAAAAGTGGGAGGTCTATGTTTTTATAATGTTCAAGAAGAAACTATACTTTTGGGTGACCGATTTTACCTTCTTTGGACAGCTGCTGTGGTTCGAATCCCTGTGACACAGACAAAACATATTGTAAAGGAAAAAATTATAGTAGGAAAAGAAAAGTTTATCGGTGGGTTTGTTTAACGAGGCGCACGTCCAATGTTAAGCGGAATCTCGAGCAGTGACGACAGTGAAGGACACCCATAAACCCCCATTTTACACAATAACATTACAGTACAACTCCACATGCAAATGATCGTTCAAAGATGGCGGAGAAATGATGAGGATTTTAAGTTTGTTGAATGTTTCCAAAACGTTCTGGCCACATACAGATGCGGTGTAAGTAGATTTTAAAGCTTATGTTTTCAGATGGTTCAGACAAAAGCGTAGAAAGACAAATAGATGGCAAAGAGAGGGAAGAGATAAAAATATAAAACCAACAAAACCAAGCATACAAAACGAAAACGAGGTCGCAAGTTAGGGTCTTCAGCAAAGCAACGGACGATACAAAACAAATGGAAACAAACATTTTATCAGAGTATAAAAGTATAAATAGAAATAGTTCTATAACTACTGCTAATCGTTGTAACCTCGTAAAACGATAAGGGTGGCACTTAATGGAGTTTGTCGCGTTTGTAGCAACACTCTTCTCCGTTGCCTCGAACGCCTCAAAAACGATACAAAAAAACAAGTAAGCAAATAACCGACAAATTGACTGAAGAAAGTCGTTGCGGAACGAACGAGCCGTGTGAGAAGGATGGTGAGCGAGTGGACAGCAGGGGATGAAAATGTTTTATAGGAGCGAGAGAGAGAGAGAATATGCAATTTATCTATTTGCCTGCAATATAACACAGTAAGAAGAAACGCAACGTGCGTAAAGTAGTATAGTAGCGATTAGAAATCTTCCATGATTTTAGGCCGTGTTCTGTGAGGTGGGTTGTGTATGTGTGTGTGTGCTGGAAAAGGCTGGACTGGCAGTGAAAACAGACACGCCGACCAACAAACAAACAAAAAAAAAACCGTTCAAGAAGAGGAAGGCGTAGAGAATGTCTCTCAGGGAATGTAATGTGCGCGATTTGTTCTTGCGATTGTGACGATAGTTTAAATGGACGTTGATTGTTTTTGGTAGTAATGTTAGTGAAAGTGAAATTGAAGGTTTGGGGAAAAGAGGGTTTTCGCCGGAAGGCGTGCGTGCGTACGTGTTTTCGTGTGAGAAGTAGTAGAATTGGGGAAAAGAGGGTTATCGAGTGGAATGGATCGTTAAATAGAAATACAGCAGGCACTATTTGCTAATACGGATAAATAATGGGTGGAAAGGATGGAATGAGTGTAGCGATTGAAAGAAACTCAATTTATGAGTTCCACACATCAGTAGTGATGGGCATTCGTTTAATTTTGTCTTCCGTTGCTGGATAAATTTTAATTTCACTGATAGCAAATATCACATGAACGTCATCGTCGTCCTTGAACGGGGGGGATGTTCGTACTATTTTTATCTCATCAAACATGTATGTAATACGTTAAAAGCTTTTGCTTCTGATACATTGTTGTCTGATGATGGTGGCTGTCAATGGAAAATCTCTGTTGTATTTAAAGTAGCAAGTTTTATAAAAAGAGTTGTTTTTTTTTAATGAGGGATATGTTGACATTGTCGTCCAAATGGCAGTAGCAATTCATGGTAGAAGATATTTCTCATCATCATCTTCACTCCATTTCCATGTCAACAACCGAACAAGAGTCGACGGGCATATTTAATTTACGGCACATGAAGCCGAGCGAGCTGAGTTAATCTGTGCGTGCTACTAGCAGGTTTGTGTACTGAGGATTTCCATGACTGTTTGTTAGATCATAAAACAAGTGTCCACATGTTCAAGTTCACTAACGATACCAGCTCATTTGTTTTTGCAGTTCGATCAACA
Organism: Anopheles maculatus; assembly: GCA_002091835.1. Lineage (NCBI taxonomy): Eukaryota > Metazoa > Arthropoda > Insecta > Diptera > Culicidae > Anopheles > Anopheles maculatus. The sequence continues at coordinate 64,727 of LULA01012131.1, forward strand.
CTTGAAGTTGAATCTTTTCACTGTTTCCAGCATCTTTTTAACGCCATCTGTCTCACTTTTGGATAGACCTGTTGGTGATTGCCATTCTGAACCTCATATAATGTATTCATTACTGTGAAGGGTGATTTACATTTTAGCTAAAGCAACAATAAAACTAGCACAGTTGGTTGGCTTTTCTAAACAGTTCGGTTATATCATCTTTCAGATAATTTTAAGAGCCTAAAAGTATGCAATCTACATAACACAATTGCGGTACTAGGAGATGGAAAACAGCAGTTTACTATGATCGTTTTAAATGGGTAAAAGTTGTCTTCCATATATGACAGCAACGAATGCTCCACAACGGAAAGATGAACCGTAGCACAAATAGAGAGCAGAGATGAAAATTCTATTATTGCAGCTGCAAGTTTTACATCAAATGAAAATGAGAAAAAGGGAGTTTCGTTCAACCCCGCAACAAGAAACATTACAGCGAATGCTTTTACCATTCTAAAAACGTCTTCTATTTACCTTTGTCGGATGGTGATGCATGAATAGACTGCTTCATTCGTGTCCGGTGTTCGGAGTTTCCTGTCCGCCAGACAAGCTAATCAAACATCGAACGGAAGCTACTGATGCTTAGCTTTTTCCTTTTGCTTTTCATTTTGTTACGCCCCTCGAGGCACCGATAGCGGAACAGGTAAGACCACAAAGGTAGCATTATTGTCACAGCGCTGGCAATTCCGCACCTTAGCTCATTGTGGCGTAAATTAGTAACTTTGTCTTTGATTCTGTGTTTGGTGTTTCGTTTCAGCAGATGGCATTTATTGCGATTGCGAAAACCGGTTGCACATTCCGGGAATTGTGGAACGAGATGAAACACGTGACTGGTAAGTTCGGTGGGACGGGAATATCAGAGTTTTCTTCACAGTTTTGCTACTGGACACTGTGGACACGAGCGTCCGGAAAATGCGACTATATTAAACGAAGTGCGCACGTGTACCAGGTAGAATGTGGTTATGTTACGGGTAGCGGGAATACCACAACAATCGAGCTTACGCGATACGGCTTCACATTGTCCGGTCACAGCCCCCAGAAACGGCTGGCAGGTGGGACTAAAGTGCCAAAAGTGGACTTTCCGGAAATGGTAATCTGGCAGGATGGGAATGTTTGCTGCTCGCTACATGACAGGTGGATGATGTTCTTGGAAACGTAAAGCCCGGAGGGTTACTGAGCACAATGACGCTGCTCTTTAATGGAAATAATATGGCGTGATTCATGTAAGAGGATGTAGTTTTTGTTTGTTTTTTATTTTCAGATAGAGAATGAGCGAGCGAAGCATGAAAAACGATGGATGGGCAGGAAGAAATGTGTGAGCGTTTAAAGTTGAAATTTTGCCTTACGTTATTTATAGCATTGGAGCACAAAATGGCTATCGATATGATGGGATAATAGAAAACCAGAAAGAGGAAACGTCCACTCTAGCAGCTTCGGCACGTTCGGTAAAAAAGCCTGAGCTATTCTGGAACAAAAAATCCGACTGTGATTACATTTTCTCTATCCTGTCAGCAGGGAGTATTGTGCGAGTTGTGTGTTGCAACGGACAAGATAACAAGTTTATTTTATATTTATTGTTGGCCCTTTAGCAATCCCCACCCCACTGTTCTTACCCATCCTGTCCAACCCTTGAACGAACTTGATAAGGAAGCTATCATTTAATCCGAACCGAAAGGTCGTTAAGGTTCATGTGACACAGAATATTGTTCCAACCCGATAGAAGCAAGCAATAGCAAGTGCGAAGGAAGGATTTGATATCTTGCTTTGCATATGCAGATTGACGCAGGCAAGAAAGAATGATGATGGGAAAGATCATCGTCAACTTCCTTCCCGAAGGGCGTATCATTTTCACTCGACACTCGGTACTGCCGTCGCATGCAATAAAAGCAATAATCGCTCAGTAAACAAACTATTAAATCCTGCATTGCTGCACTTTGTCCTTGCCGAGGCAAACCATCCGGAACACGGTAACGGTGTACCGCACCTGCAGTAGTGTGAGTATTTGTGCCCGTGTTGATGGTCCGGTTGGACAGCCTAAAGCCATTTGAATTTAGATTGGTTCATTTAAATTTTAACGTATGACCCATTAAGGTGTGAAAGGGCTGACTGTTGTGAGGTGTTCGAGTCCGACCTTTCGGTGCCGATCTTCCAAAGTGTTGCACAAAATTTGTGATGCAACTAATGTACCTTCCCATCATCGTTCTTCGCAAGATGGTGTGCTGTTCAATTAAAGCGTTCTGGGTGTTTTATTTTCCAAACTCACTCGACTTCAGGAGCGATGCATCCCTTGCATACTGGGAAGGCTTTTTCGGAATTTGGGGCCGAAAAGCCCCGTGCAAGCATAAATTAATATTTTTGTGCAAAACGACGGAGCGAGCTGATCGCACACGGGCGCATAAATCATAACGAGGAGGTACTTTTTTTTTGGGTTGGTTCGGCCAGAGAATGGTAGAATATGCATATTTACCGTGAGCATAAATATTCATTTTGTATTATTGGTGGTAGTGGTGGTGGTGGTGAGCAGTAAAATGGAGAGCCCTGACCATGTATAGTTGGCAGTGGTTGAATTGCGCTCCTTTCTATTGTATTGGAAATGTAAACCGGTTTGGTTTTCCTGTGTATTGTTTTTGATTGCTTTGAGTTTGACAATAAGGGCATAAGCAAAACATGTGTTGAATAAATAGTACTTGTTGAAATTTATATATTGGTAATACAACAATGAAAAAGGCTTCGTGATTGTGTCATTCTTTAGAAGTAAAATGAGATTTTAACCCTATTTTAGTTAACCCTATCAGTGTAGGTAGATCGATTTTGATTAAGTATGTTTTCGATTCTACGAACCTCCGAGTTACATAAAATTTGTTCTGGAGATATTTCTCCAAATTGGTTAAAGCTATTTTAACAACTAGTTTGTCAGAAGCATATATTAGCAGTAACAGAATGCTTATAATTTTAAGATACATAATTCAATATTGATGTTGTATTCGGTTAATATTTTAAATAACTCTTATATTTTCCATTGGTAAATATATATTTATTTATTTATTTATTTCATTATATGATGGTTCTGCAAAGCTGTTGCAAGACTTTTCTCAAAAAATAATGATCGTAAAAGCTATTTTTGCAATAGATCATTAGAACTTTTTACCCAAAACATGCGTTTTATAGTAATGTAAGCCTTAATTGACAAATCTAACATGAATCCGTTCGATCCGTTTGAAGAATCATAATATGAAAACGATTTAGAGGTGAGACGTCATATTTATACTTATAGAAATTAGAAGAGAACATCCAACTTTCGTCTTTTAATATAGGTTTACGAATTCAAAAGTTATAAGCCTTCAAAGTTGCCGGCTACCATGCTAGCTCGGTTGAGAGGAATATGATGTTTTATTTTGTTATTGGGTTGCCCTTGACAGGGTTAAAACTGAACATGCTAATCATTTAGCGGTAAACAATTTGTTCTATTCTGTTGTGCTTCGAATTTTCCCATTATTGTAATGCAGCACCCACTTTACGACAGGCGAAATATCGTTACCATAGCAACACCACACAAGTGCTTCTTCCTGTGCGCTAGTGACAGAAAGCGGACGCACAAAACGAGCACACACCCCAGCACGTTCTAATGCAAGCCAAATTGATCGAATTCGTCATCTCATTAGACGGATGTTTTGCGAAATATATAACGAACACAATGCGCTTTTTGCCTTCCCAGAACTGTGTGTGAAGCCTTTGGCATTTTCATACAAAATTTCTTGGCGAACGCTATACTCATAGCAAACTTTTCGGCTACTGAATTTTCCTGCGAATTGTGGCAAAGCAAAAATTTCCCTTGCTCTATGAGGAAGGAGCAAAAATTCAATCGAAAATAATAACAACTTTAACACCCGTTGCAATGCCGCGAAAAAAAAACCGGAACGGATCAGTTCGCTCCCGTTTATAAAATTTGATCCATTGCGCTATTGGAATTCTTCGGAAAGCGTCGCATTAAGACACCTAGAAAGACACAAAACACAGTAGCTGGAAAGGTAAAATGTAATATCTTCAATCCTACCCACGCGTGCCACGAGTTTTGAGTGACACGAGTGATAAGCCCGTGGTGTAACCTTTTGTTGCCGACGCAAGACCGAGACACACGGCGAGCAACGGCATCAGGACAATGGTCATGGCCCGGCAGGACATTCGTCAAATTTACAGACGAGCTGACACATTAGGGACAGTGAAATGAAGCTGAGATTCTGCTGGGAAGGTGGTCCAACTTAGACACGGTGAAACACATTTTGACATTTGACGAAACAATGGACTGTCCATCGGTTGTTGCGCAAGTATGTATTTGTGGTGTGGGATTTATGTAATGCGAGAACTGGATCGTTTCTTCTCATAAGCTTTCCCAATGAGCGCCTGGTGATATGCAATACTATTGATTGCATACATTTAGGAGTTTGGCTGAGAATTTGTTTGATATTTATTGGAAACAATTAGCAAATTAATTAAAACACAACCTTCACTAATTATTCATTCATGTTGCTTCGTTGCCGTGTGGCAATTCATTCACGTTTAATAGCTTTCCCATAATCGACTAAAACGCTTTACACTCATTTCATCACCTTCGCAATATGCTCCAAAAACAGGAAGATGCTTTGTTGCCGGCCCATTGTTCGGTCGCAATTTAATGAAGCATTTGATTGAGACATTAACGATCACGTGTCGCCAACGCTGTCCGGAGCGTCGGCAGTGCTTCCTTTGCCAGCTTATAATGTCTTTGTTTTAATGGTAAATCCCACGACGTTCCACAGACGGTTCCGTTCGCAACGCGCTATGATGTAAATCATGCTGAAAATGGTGCTCGTAGCTCTTAGGCCATGCGATGCCCAACGCTGCCAAAGCTGTTGAAAAGTGCTTTGGCCATCAATTTTGCATGAAATGTTTAACCGGCCGGTTTCTGGTAGTGCTTTAAAGTGAGTTGTGTTAAGCGCTGGATGGGCAGAAATGGGCGTTTTGAAAGAGATTCGATGCCGATGACAGTGAGTAATACTTTCGTTCGGAGGGAGAGTATGCTAAGCCTAAGGGCCTCAGATGGCAGTTTCAGTAGGAATCTAACCGCGCAAAATAATGATTTATTTGAACTCTACTGCTGCTTATCTGGTCAGATGATAATAGATGCTGATGTATTCAATCTGACCGCTCGTGTTATTTTGATTCGATGGCTTTTTAGTAAAACATAAAAATATGGAGAAAGATACTGTTCAAAGGAAACGACAGAACAGTAAGGTCACATTATTCTTTTATTGTGTATTTACTGCTGCCGATCTTGTTGGTTTTATACCGTTCGGTATGATTTCTTTAACTCTGTGATGCGGATTGCATCGATTTAGGCGTTTTCTTATAGAATGCATTTGAGAGTGGTTTTCCTGTCAATTGAGGATGATTTCTTGAACAGCTGATCTGCAATGATTGTAAGCGCTGTCTTCTAAAATGTTCAAATGAAATGCGAATAGCTGTTCCACGTGTTTGATGGTTATTGTCGAAGAATGACTCACAGTTTGTCGGCTAATATAACACTCGAGAGAGAAAGAACCCGCTTACAAGCTTTTGTGTTTCACGTGTAATGCAGGAAACCCCATTTCAGTTGTTCTGCAGCACATGTGATCGAACACTGTGCTTAAGTGTGCTTCCATCCGTAGCGAGAACTACATCCAAAACCATTGTACCTTACTAGTTCGAAAACAGTTCAGCTCCATCGCTGTTTCGGGTTGTACACCGGGTAGTAAAGCTCTTGCACAAATTACCGAGCGACAGCAAACCACTTTACACAAGACGACGCCGATGCACCAAGCACAGTGTCTTCGCTTAGTGTGTCTTGTGGCAGCGAAAGCAGTCGTCTGCCAACGTGTACGAGCTTGTAGCTGCCACCATGGTACAATTTGCATGTAAATTTGTTCCGCTGCTCATTTCTTGTGAATGCGATTTTGCCTCTTAAGTTTATCGACACGCTGCAGATGCAACAACGAGGTCGCTACCCCGTCTTGAAAGCGTGTATTCGTATTTGGGAGTATCGTTTGGGCAAATCGTTTGTCATCGACTGCCTAGGTGCGGATTTATGCGATACCGTTTGCCGGTAAATGTATTGTAAAGTGGGTTGCTTACACGATGTAGCTCAAGGACAAGTGGTTTTGGACGGTTGAAAGCGTTACGAAGCGATTGAGGTTGAACCAGCGCGAAGGGTGGTGGTAGGCTAATATTTATTAAGAATTCATGAATATTGGAATGGCTCAATACAGCATGAAAGTGTGCCAGGACAGGAGAGGAAACAAATTGGGTTGGTACTCGATTTCTTTTGATGGCTATGCTTGACATAAAATATGAATATATTATTAAAAAGCACATTTCTTGAAAAGCACCATGCGTCTCCATCGAAAGTGGCGAGGAATTTTCTTCGCTTCCTAAACTTAATTTTTTCTCAACCTTCCTAAGAACATCGTGCATATTTCTTCCGCTGTCACTTTTGGGGTCGAGAGTGTGTTCTAGATACAAGGAAATCCAAAATTTTTGTGTAAAACTCACTACCAGGAATGTACTCACGGGCATGCTATGGCACCCTACGGTCATCCGCACTGATAGGAAGAACCAATTGCAATCAAACAAGCATTCTCGAGCACAAATGCGAGGATTTGCTTCCTAAGTAAGGCGGAATGGGTACGAAAATTAACAGCAACAATGTTTTAATTAAAATCGATCGTCTGCAGAACAAGCGCTCTCGCTGGCAAGTTTCGCAAACCCATGGTACAATGGGCAGTAGCGCTGGCAGATCGGTGAACCGATTTGCAATTATGTTCGATAACGATTTCGGTCGGATTTCTTCCATTGAAACGAGAGGCTTAAAAGCTCGGCGTTTTTTCTTCCTTTCAGGCCACCCTGTAAAGAGGGACATCGGGAACGATGAAATTTATTAGACTACCAAGGCATTTTGTTCGTGTGGCCTTTTCTCAACCCGATAAAGCTTCGTAAACGGGTGTCCCGGTTTGTCGGGATGTGCCCCTTTCCATTGTGCGACAACACTAACCGCGGTCGTAGAAGTTTGCCAATGCAAAACGAGACGATAAATTCGCAGCCCCGTTTTGTGTTTTTCCCCCCAGGCTCTCGACTCACTTTGGACGATGTGTGGTGTGTTGGGGTTTCAACCGCCCGTTGTCGTCTATCGGGCAAGGAAATGGCGCCAACTGGTCGTTCGAAATCTCGTGCCCTTAGGTGCTAATCTGGCGCTGCTGGAACCGCAAATGTGATTTCAACTCGGATTTCGTTCGCACCCAGGAGTTGAATCAATATTCCCCCCAAAAGTGTCCCGACACTGGGCACAGCTGGTGCCATGTAACGACGTGCTAAGTAATACATATACGTCCATGGTCAACAGATTTCCACGCGAGCGAATGTTGACTTTTCCCCTAGCGTTTTTTTTTTGTTTCGTAGCATGATTTCGAAATAATACTCAGGAGCAAAAGTGTGGTGCAAACGTGTTGAAGTTTGCTAGCCGACGCACAAAAGCAAGTGGGGGAAAAAAAGATAGCAAAAAGACATATTAAATCTGTACCAGAATTCTACCAAGGACCAGGCGTCTCCATTAGTTTGACACACGTTTTGTATGAACGGATTTTTGTGGTCGCCATGGTAACTGGAGACACAAGGAGGCGACAGAAAAAAAAACAGTCACAGTTAAAAGGTTTTCCTTTTAAAAAGGGTGAGTCAACCCGCAGCGCTGTGGTTGACCAAATAATTTTACCATTTTCCTACCAGTGTGTGCAGCGAACCGGGGAATTGTGGTGTACCCTTAAAAATTAAACTGTGGTGAGATGCATCCGGTTTAATTACCGGTTTGGCCGTAACCGGAACTGGTTTGCGTTGATAATTGTTTCTCCAGGTGGATGCTGTAATGTGATGCTTCATGCAAATGTTGGGAGTTTTCTTACGATTTTCGTGCTGCTAATAATGAAAGCATATGACGTTAGGGCAAGAAGTAATAGAGATTAATGAGGGGAATAATGTGCTGTTTTAAGAGATTAAGTGCTCCCACGCCTCATCAAAGCATTCAAAGCAACTGTTTGAAGCTTTCGATAAAAGCATCATAAAAGCACTTCCTAGCGTATGTGCTTGTAAAGCATTAATTCCATTGAACAGACACTCGCCTGACAAAACCATTCGCCCGCCAAAGGCTGTGACATTAATCCACATGAAAATGAGGCCACCAACAACAGCAGCTCACCTCTCTCATCTTTAATTTGGAGCGCCAAATGCAAAAAGTGCCAACAGAACCATGGCCTTAATAAAGCCGGCCAAACGTTGGCTAGAATTATCCGACGTAACCTTTTATCTTCAGCCGTTGTCCACCAACCGTAATACACACATACACACATTTGTCGACATGGTGACGAAAAGCAGGCCGAGAGTGATTAATAGTCCCGGACCAGGCCGGGATGGATTGACACGGACGCGTTGGTGTAATGCGAGATCATTTATCATTCGTTCGTTTGTTCTGCCGGTGGACCCCGGTTGGCCGCATTGATTAGGTTCCTCGTTGTGATGTGGTGTACGACAAGTTTTTGTTATCTTATTTACAGTGTCGTTTTTTCTTTTTTTTGAGATTACTGTTTTAAAAGTCAACGACCTTTTGATGTCTGTTTTGGAGCGATCAGTTTAAAAATTATCTACTTATTGCTTTTGGGTTGAAAAATTTGAGCAAAGGAAGCTTCTTATGTGTAGACTAAGAGGATTTAATGTAATTCTAAAGCGAATCAAAAGAAATTAAAGCCCTAAGCTAGCGTGCTTCAATTGTTTGTGAAATCAGCTTCAGCTCTTAGGATATATTTTTAGATCTAGACTCGGAAGATTTTGAACATTTTCTAAATCGAGTTGAGGACTTTTAGCTTAGTGTGGGAGCGCTCAGGATTTCGTTTGGAAGGAAACTTTTTTTCCTGTTCATTTTATCTTCTATTCAGCTCAGCATTCCATTCGAGACATGTTGCTGAACTTGGGATTATATGTTGTATCAAAAATCGCTTATTAAGGTACAAGGATAAAGATTTACAAATATAGGAGAATTTTAAAAGCATTCAATTGCTTTATAATATTTTTATTACCTTAAAATAGAAGCAACAAATGAGATAAAATTTAATAACGGCCGAAACATATCTATCATTACGGACAACTTAAGAAATTAGCTAATTTATTTATTTATTTAGAGCACTTATCTCATGATGGTCCATTTTCCGAAGAGTTGTTTAAATAATAAATAATTAATTCACCTAAATCTTTCTTCCAACAATGCACTGCGAAAGGAACAGGAATCTATATTCGATCTTATAATTTTTTAAGCTTTTTATTATTTTATTAAATATTTCAAGTATTTTTTTATCAACAAAAATTTGATTATTTCCTAACTTATTTTAAAACTCCTTATTTTATATCATTTTTTCACGAAGAAAGTACGAGCCGAAACTCACTGGCGAGCTTTTGGCGAAAGCACTCATATCGCCCATACAAGTAACTCGTGAGTGGTGAGAGGTGAGAGCTTCAAAACGGTTGAACCTTCCGTTGTGCTGTTGAAGATTAATTCAAAGCCACTTTTTAAAGGTATTCTACAATTGAAGCTATTTATTTGTATGCCAAACGTTATAAAACATTATATTTAAACAATTTTCTACTAAATGCATAATATTCATAATTTAATTTGTGTCACCATTTGCTTCACCTGTTAAAGTGTTTTCCCCCTTCCAAAAAAACAGGTCATTATGCCCTTAAGCCTTCCATCTGAACTGGGATTTCGACGTTCATTAGTCAGTGTACGTTACGAGCGATTGCACACCACAGCTCATCCTCATGCATACAGTGTAAAACATAAAACGCATCGTGGTGCATGTCTTTTTCCCTGCGTTTTTTGTTTTCAACCCGTAGCAAAAACAAAAACCGTCGCATAAAACGCACCCCCAAAACATATACATATATCACTCTCGCGCCGGGTTGGGTGGCCGGATGTCGCACCCGATGGGAATACTGATAAGCGTCGGTAATTGAATTTATTCTAGCAAATTTGGAGTACACCATGAATTTGTTTCATAGCAATCTGATAAAAATAACCGCGCCTCACGGTTCTCACGGTTCGGTCATTACCCCAGGTTTTCTGTCCCTTCGGCCGGTACATTAAAGTTTCGCAGAAAATTGCAATAAGTTAGACACCGTTGCGGAACCGCAGGAAACGAAGAAACGATAATAAAAACTCGCATGAAACAAAGGTAGTTGTGTGGTTTCCGTTCAGTGGTGCGAATGCGAATGCTTTTAATGCTACTGTTTCCATTTACTTTTTTGTAGCCCTTTTTTTTTTGTTTAGTTCCTTACGAAACTGGCGTTTCCCAGCTAAGCCCTCACAGGATATACGGTACGGATGCAAGGAAAACCATAAATTTGCCCTCACCGTATCCCTAATTTTCCGTCCTCACTGTCCCCGCACACACAGTACGCATTTCGGACGGGAAAAGTGAGTTTCGAAAGATCTTAGCTTTTCCAACGAGAAGCGTGTGAGAGAGAGAGAGAGAGAGAGCGAGAGAAAGTTGGAAAAGCCACCGGGTTTTCCCCTGTGCAGTTACGGGTCACAAACTTTTTAACGCCAACATCGGTCGCGGTTGATTCGCACAAACACCTCGAACCAAGACTCGAACCCTCTGTTGCTTTAACCTGACCATGATGCTCACCTGCGTGCGTGTGTTAGGGTGTGCACTGATGCAGCAACATGCAGCACTTTTATCAATGCCCCACTGTGCCCCAGCACCCGGCGGGAAACGTTGGCTATTAAATTTATACACATCCTGTCAGCCATCGCGCATCTTGTCGGTGGCCACCATCGCGGAAATGCATCATTGCGTTGACATAAATTTCATTTCCTTTCCGGGCACTTTTCTACGGATCGTCCGATTGCAAAAACGCTCCGTAAAGTGGGCTTAGTGTCGGGTCGGGAAGAAAAATTGTTTGGCCCACTTGCAGGAAAGATGAAAGCGTCACAGACACGACGATGCACGTGCAGCAATGCGCAAAGCTGTGTGTGTTGGCGTGGCCATGCAAGGATCTCTTCTCGATTCCATCTACTGTGCCAGCCGCGGGTCTTAAAGTGGTTTAGGAAAAACATTCAAGAAAAGAAAAGTTTCTTTCTGTAGCATATGCGTCCGAAAGTTCCCCGCTGTACGATAAAGACTTTTGATTGGAATATTAATGTCAGACAAAAAGAGGAGATGATTTAAATTGTTTTTGACGGCACGGTATCTTAACTGGTGAAGGAGGTGCTCACTTGCGAACAAGAAAACACTTAACACTAAATTTCTGGTTACGGAAGCTTCAATTTCAATGTTCGGTACAAAATATCACGTTTTTGATGTATAAAAGTATTAGAAAATTGTGTTTTTCGTTATTTATTTTTTATATATTTAAGTTTTATATATTTTACTAACCTAATTCTTGAGTGATTTTAATAAGGCTTTAATTTTAACGAGAAATTAAAAGCCCATAGTAGACATGGGCGGCCCGGTGGTGGATGCGACAGTGGCGACGGTCTTCACACGGCAGGACCGGGGTTCAAGTCTCATCTGGGCCGTTCCTCCATAGTGAGGACTTGTTATCCAACTATGCGGTAACAATAAGTCTAGTAAGCCAAAAACGGCAGGCATGATCTAAGAGGTCGTTAAGCCAAGAAAGAGAGTACTACATACAACTGACTCTTCTGCAGACTTGCGCCCCATGCTACAGATATCATCGGGAGCTACCAAGCTGCATTTATTGGAGGGAAATCCACTACCGACCAAATCTTCCCACTACGGCAGATCCTCCAGAAGTGTCGGGAGAACCAGATCCCCACGCAACACCTGTTCATCGACTTCAAGGCAGCCTACGATACCGTAAATCGTACCGACCTATGGAACATCATGCGGCAGTACGGTTTCTCTGCGAAGCTTGTACGGCTGTTGAGGGTTACAATGGACGGTGTGCAGTGTAAGGTAAGAGTGTCGAACATGCTGTCGGAATCGTTCGAATCTCACAGGGAGCTGAGACAAGGGGACGGACTCTCCTGTTTGCTGTTCAACGCGAGACCGATAGGATTGGATTGAGGATCAATGTGACGAAGACAAAGTACCTGTTTGCCGGAGGCTCTGACCGTGATAGAGCACGACTCGGAAACAGAGTATTAGTTGACGGCGACGATCTTGAGGTAGTAGAGCAGTTTTGCTACCTTGGCACGATCGTAACTTGGGACAACAACGTAAGCAGTGAAATCCGAATTGAGGATCAATGTGACGAAGACAAAGTACCTGTTTGCCGGAGGCTCTGACCGTGATAGAGCACGACTCGGAAACAGAGTATTAGTTGACGGCGACGATCTTGAGGTAGTAGAGCAGTTTTGCTACCTTGGCACGATCGTAACTTGGGACAACAACGTAAGCAGTGAAATCCGAATGCGCATTGTTCAGGCGAATCGGGCCTACTACGGGCTCCACAAACTCCTGAGATCCAGAAGACTCCAACAATGCACGAAATGCGCCATATATCGCACACTGATACGGCCGGTAGTTATCTACGAGCACGAGTTGCTAGGCTGAGCTAAGCTGTTTGACGATGCAGACATCCTGACGGTCGCCAAAGCCGGAAGGATACGCTGGTTGGGTCACGTGATGAGGATGCCGGACTCATGCCCTGCCAGGAAGGTGCTCGTCAGCGACCCGTTCGGCACGAGGCGTAGAGGAGCACAGCGAGTCTACTAGACGTGCTCCCTAGGAGCAGGCCAGGAAAGAAGAAGCAGAAGACATACAATTCCTTCCATAAATCACATTTAAAATTAAACAAATGAGCAACTTTAACCTAAAAAAAATGAAGAATAGGTCGATTTAAGGTACATTATTTAATACATGCAATGAATAAAAGACACACAAGAAAAAGAACAAATGAAAACAAATTAAAATTAAATTGTAAAGCATATTCTTGCTTTCTTGTCTACAAATCACCCTGCTCTATCCTCTGTTATTGATATCCTCTTATTTTAGAAGCTCCGAATGTTTAATGAAATTGTTTTTAATATATTGTTTTGATTCAGTTTCTTCAGTTTCATTGTTTAAATTTAATCTCTCTCTTCTTTTTCTTCTTCTTGTTCTTGTTTTTTTGTTCTCAACTTAATTTTAAATTTAAGAAACTACAGCTTCCTTTTAATGTTTTGTTTTTGGGGTTTTTTCAACTTGATTTTACCCCAGTAAACATTACTTCTCAATGTAAAAAGACCCGTTATTGGTTCTAGATTAAACATCACACAAATCAAACAAAGATATATCAATTCATTTCCAATTAAGGTATTGATGTGTAACACCGCAAACCAAAATGAAAACTAGTAAGTAAATGAAACGTTGATGAGTAAATAAAGCGGACGAATGAATTAAACAAATTAAAATACAATATTCAATCATAGCAAATCGGCCAGTTCGTTCGTTACAGGATTAACAGAATAGATTCAAGTGTTAAACTAATGTCCATGAAATCGAATGAAGACTTTTTAAATCTCCAACTCCCATTTGTCTTGAAACCTTGAATCTATACTTCAAAACACTTCTCTCGTCAGGTGATTGAAATATTAATTCGGAATTGATGCTCTTCCAACTGAAAAGGTGAGAGGGAAAGAACACGTACAACCGAGCAGACCCAATGTGTTTCCGATGTTGTGGAAATTCTTGATTGATTTGATTACTTTGGGGGACCAATGCCATTGGGAGTGACGGAGTTTGTAGCAAAAAGCAAAGCAAATAATCTAACCTTCAGCATTCAATTCCTTTCTCAAACGTGACCCACAACTGGTGTGAAAAATGTGGTCAGAAATTGAATTGGTCAGTTCAAACAATGCTTTTAAATTTCGTTGTGAAAGTTGAATTATGTTTTCCGAGTTTAGCTTCCTAGAAGTTAGACACTAGTATTTAAATATTTCTCACAAAGTCACACACCACTTGCTGACTCTTCTACCCAAACACACAACTAAACGGCACCAAAAACGTTGCCATGTTTGTTCAGTTTGTAGCGATAAAGTGGCGTGCGAGTTGTACATGGAAAAACATATTTTCCATCCACCAGCGCCATGTTTTTTTTTTTGTGCCGGTAAATGGGGAACAAACGCTTGTGTAAACTGTTCGCTCGATTGTTTGCCGCAGGGCACAGGACAAATGTTAATGGATCCGGACGCATTTTTCGACCGATCGATGGTACACATTTGACATCACCATGCCAACACGGTGAGACAGAAATATGTGTTGGTGAATTTATTAACTCTGAAATCAAATTGATATGATTTAATTTACTGCGATTTACTGCGGTTACGATTAATCTGTAAGGGTAAAGGTCAGTTTCGGTTGTACTGGCATAAAATGTTGATACTCAGAATGCAACTTAAATGCTTAAATTGTTCACTTTAAAACAGTATGAAAAGCATCAGTGTAAAGTTTAAATCAATTTTAATATTGCATTCTCCTACCAGACCACAATTCATTCCGTACTCTGTAGGCAAAACAGCAGACGGAAAAACCATCCCTCGTTAGCCCTCATTAAATTTCGCTCAAGCTTCGTCTATGAAAGTTTTCCCTCTACCATGAATTTGTGACCCAGCCCAAGCGTTCCACGAAACTTGTGGCTGTGTGTTGGCATGATTATTTGCTTATTTCGCTTGTACGAACCACCTGCGGCAAAGATGCGGCTTCTTTTATTTTCTTTGCCAGCCAGACACGCAGACAACAGATGAGGTGGTAACTTTATTCGATGTGCGGTACCTTTGTGGAATGTTTTGATGTTACTCGATGGTACAAAAAAGTGGTTTGCCACGATCGGTAAGAGAGAGAGAGGACCTTTTCTCACGAAACCAGTACGAGTTCCACGACTTTTCCGATTTTTTCTTGCATTTTATCGTCGCTTTTTGGGCGATATTCAATTAAATGTTTTCCACAAATGTAATTAAATCTGGCTGCAAACAGCTCCGTTGCGTTGGAATCGATCAAATGGTGTTTGGTTTGATTGTCACCAGACTGCTCCAGTGCGAGTTCGGACAATCAGTTGCCCTGACACTGGCACACTTCATGTGGTCGGCGAAATAGTACAGCATTTTTAAAACGATCACATTTAATACGTTTGATGCATTGATGCCATTGCTACCCAAACGGTTTCAGCGTTGAAAGCTTCCCGTTTCGTTGTGGTCTATTTGACAGAGTAGGAAAGCGCCTGTTAAAACTGAATTATATGTCGCCCAATTTCCTGTGTGCTGCATGCTCAGGGGGTCCTGTGTGCAGTTTGATACTGCAAACAGCGACGAACAGGAAGCAATACCGGTCTGGCTCGGACAACGGCATGTCCTGTGTTTGCGCTTTATGCTTTATAGTGGCCCGTTGTTGGCTATCGGGACGGCTTCGATCGGCCGGACGTGTATGCGGTGAAGCGTGCAAAATTACGGCTCGCCAACAGGGTTCTTTTTTCCCTAAAGCCGGCTCCATTTCAGAGTTGTCGTTTATATACCGCCGGAAGGTGTGCAAAAGTCAGCTTTTTGGGTTATTACCAAAAAGGCGGTACGAACGGATTTTATTTTTATGGTAGAAAGGCCGGTTTAGAAATGGCTTGCCAGGAGCATAAATAACGTAGCTGAAACACAAACAACGCTTGCCATCCAACAGGTTAGACAAAAAGACACTGAATGTAATACGGGTTTCGAGTGAATTTAATTACTCGGAACTCACTTCGGTTAGGCAGGACGTTTAAAATTTATTGTAAAGTATAGCTTACACTACATTGAACATAACGCTGATTGTTTCCTCGTTTTTTAAGTGTTTGACTTTTACATTTGTCGTTAAAAACAGCTAAACATCGCATCTCGGTAACTCATCGCCGGCTGTTTGATGAAAGCGCCTCAAAGTATGCAAAACAGTGTTGAAATTTCAATCATCCGGCAACGACAAGCGTTCAGCAGAAACGAGTTGTCACAAATGTCGGAACTGTCCACTGTCGACTATTGAATTTGGAAAATGTGTTTCTTTGAAATTATTGCGAAAAATGAGCTATTTTAAGATTTGTTTTCTGCTAAATTGAAAAATATTTGACTCGGCGCTTCACGTGCTGTTAAAAGACAGATGATTGGTTGCCTAGAAAAGAAAGTCCAAGAGATGTTTTACTTCCGCATAGTTTCCCGGAAAACCTTCCAATGTCCGTAGCTGTGTGTTTGCCATAAATTTCCCCAAACTCACCTGTCAGTTAACGTGACGCCACTGAAGCCATGCAATAAAATCCAAACCAAGTGCAAGCGGAAACGCAAATACCACTGGCATCAGCGCGACCGGTTTGAATTATAACCCGACCTTAATGGCAAAGGCCGACACAAATTAGACGCTTCGAATTCGGGTGACACTGGCCGATATGATGTATTAGGTTTGAGCGTGACAACAACACCACTAGGACACGCGTAGTCCTCAGTCGGCCAATCTCCCGTTTGATGCGTATGATGAATTGATCTGACTGCGTGGAAATTAACATGGCCCGGCATCAGCATCCTAACATGACAAAGCACCAGAAACCCGGCTCGACAGTGACTGGGGAATTGTACCGATGCGAAGTTTCAGTGCCAGTGCCAGTGTCTAGGCAACAAACGCGACCGAGTCGGTGGGATTTAACATTTCGCGAAATTGTCTAATCAACAATCGTCCGTTTGCTCGGGGGAGCCATACATCCTCGTAGATTATCACTGTGGGAAGTTGTTTTGTTCAGCGTTTTGTTCAACGTTCGTTAATTGTGGAACTGGTCTGATGAAAAATGGTTTTCTAATTAATTGTTGGGA
Source organism: Anopheles maculatus (assembly GCA_002091835.1). Lineage (NCBI taxonomy): Eukaryota > Metazoa > Arthropoda > Insecta > Diptera > Culicidae > Anopheles > Anopheles maculatus. The sequence goes on from LULA01012131.1 coordinate 81,639, forward strand.
TCTATGATGACTTAAGCTTGTAGATTTGTACATTTTAAATCACCTAATGTTAAATAGTTGAACTGACTACTCGGTTGAGCCGTGAGAGGTAAACACATCTCGAAGCGTTTGACAGCTGAAGTACCATTTTTGACAGTTGGATCACAAAGGGTATCACAAACTGTTCTAAAACTTTAACAAATTACAGCATAAGACTATTCAACAGTGAAAAAAGCAAATTGAGACGGTAGAAGGTACTCTTGCATTAAAATTAAAACTCACACCTAAAAACAGGCTTATGTCATCGTAGATCCCATTAATAGTAACGTAAACAAAGCACTTTTAGCACTGCATTTCAGACAGATCAAATGTCACATTACGAGTACATTCGCCTCTTCGAGAGGGTCTACTTAATTCGAAGACAAAGACAAACCAAAAAACAGTCTTACAACCAATGCTCACTCCATGCTCTTATGGAGACTTTACTGGTCGTTCGCCGACCTAAACCCACTTGAGACGTGTGGTGTTCCAATGCCTTGTCCACTCGGAACACGCTCGTTATGGCGATACAACGAGGACATCCAATACGCAACCTTTTGTCACCTTTATCGAATCAGATAAAAATGTCCTTCATCAGTCGGTTCCACACACAATGGTCGAATGTTCCGGAGCTGTATTGCCATGTTGTACGATTTCCTTGTAAACTATTGTCTTATCACTAGAAAGAAGTGTGGTGTGCGTGAAAGATACACAATGTCCAAAGACTTTGCGAGCAATTCGAACGGCTGTCAATGGGTATCTGTGGTGGGTGTTTCTGTGGAACAAAAAATCCCCCATTAAACGCCAACCAACGGTGAAAGGACCAAGTTATACAGCCATGGGTAGATTCTTCTAGTGAAAACCACTGGAGCTTGTAGCGCTGTTAGCTTCCACCGGTTGGCATAGTAGCAAAGCCAAGCACAGGTTTTCATCGCCTACCGCGATGCAGTAGATTCTAGTGCTGTACACGTGCGGCACACACGCAATCAAAGCAACGTCAACCGTAAACCACCTACCGGTTCGATCTGCATGTGATTGCTCCACGAACGCTTGTAGCCAAATCGTGGAATTATCGTAAATTGAGTCAAAATGTGTTCACCACAGACAACAATCATTCGGCAAACATTCGAACGGCGCGGTATCGCGATTGCTGGGATGCAATGTTCCGGGCCTGTTTGGCAGCGAATGGTGTACCGTGTCGACATGGGTCAAACCCACGTCGATCGACAATGAATGAGGGACCAGCCAGTTAGGTGGGAGCCCACTTTCCGAGTATTAGATTTTAGGTTTCTGTGTAAATGTAATTTGGAACAACTCAAACACTGTGTTTC
>KZ063046.1:40804-73006 GCA_002091835.1 Anopheles maculatus
CGTTAAAGCATTAAGAAAACTTTCTCAAGGTAAGCGCTCCCTCTTCAAAAGGTTATTTTTTACCTCATTTCTTTGCATCTTTCTATCGGGTTGCCCTTTAGTTTTACTGCTTGTGACCTATCGTTCACATTTACACAAGCGACTTAGGCATTTTTTTTTCGTTTTCATTCCTCACCGTGAACGAGTTTTAATAAACTTTACGGTAGAAGCTACACGGAATGTGTCTTTCTGTTTTACTGCCAAACAATGAGGTGCACAGCGGATGAAGTTGTACGCTAAGGCACGGAAAACACCCACACACCCTGCGTTCGTCAGACAAACCGATGACAGGCCACCGATCACCAGGGTAGAAAAAAAAGGATACATGAAGTGGACGCAGTATTATAACCGTAACCTGAAGTACCATTTAATAGCCTTCCTAAAGGGCAAATGAAATGATTACGATGATTTACCGTTCTTGCCTGCGGTGTTCGCGAACGCGGATTTCGCGGGAAAAACAACGAGTTTTTGATGTTTCTTTTCGTTACGCCGGGCTTTTGTCGTTTATATTTTCGCGTACCTCGAAACCGACGACCGACCCGGGGTACAGTAGGCCGTAGTGAGTGATATTTCGTGAACTATAACCACCATCGACGGCAAAAAAAAAGCAGAAACAAACAACCCCCTCGGTCAGCCTATAGAACGCACAGCAGCACATGAAGTTCCGCGCGAATGACGCTGCGTTGGTGGGCGGATAAATGGGAGTTAATGAAATTACTCATAACACTTCGACCGCACGACAGTCCTGTAACGATGGCCCCGGGAAGACGTAATACCCCAAAATTATGGCGATGACACAAAACGGACCGACAGAACGAGGGTGGAAGAGGATTGCAGGAAGGGGGCAGGGGGCTGGGTAAGAAATAAAACAACTCCAACTTCTCCTTCGGTTTTGTTCTGCCGCCCTGTGTAATGTCGTATGATTGTTCCGGTCGTAAGACTACGGTACGGTACAGTGCTGTTCTATGCACGCACTTGACGCGGAAAAAGTCACCAACTGAAGAGCATCAGTTGTGATGAGGGGGTAAAAAAAGGAGAAAGGAAGAACGAGGGGGCTGTAAAATTGATTGCATAATGGGAGAGAAAGTTGTAACATTTTACGATTATTTTTATATTACTCCTTAAGCTGTTGGGGAACCGATGTGTTTTTTTTTTCTCTCTGTCGTTGCGATTCCTGTATGTTGGAAGAAACACACGCAACAGTGTGGGCGCGTGTGTGCTTGTGTGATGGGGCTTTCTGTTTTCTTCCACTCGAATTGCGATGTGTGTATGTGTGTGTACTTGTTTTATGACATTGTAACTACCTGATTTTACGCACGTAGGCGTTCAATCTGTGCCTCAATCGGATCGGGCCCCAAAACTCGCTCAAACCTAACAAACAACCGGAATTGATTTTAATGGAGTCGGAAACCGAAAACCTCTTCCGCGAAGTGTCCTTGAAAGGAGCTTACCATAGCCGTTAGCCTACCAGCATATTTAAATGAGCAGGACAACCACAGTCGCACACACACCCATATGGGGTAGATCCGTAGTGTTCCCTGTTGAAGTAGAAGCTTTTGTGGTGTTGAATTTACATTTACCCAGAAAAGGGCAAATAGGGATACAGATCCACAGCACTTGAGGTCCGTTGATGCTCGGCAACTGAAACGTCTGGCCAAATATTGAACCTTCGACACTGCACACAGTTTTGAAGCACGACGATGTATTTGACGACAAGACAAGTTCCCTAGAAGCTCGATATGATCCGTTTACATTGGCAGCGTTCCATACCGAGAAAAGCGTCTGTCCAGAACCATGAGAATGTGTCGAGGCTACAAAAAAACCGTGACAAAACGCTAGACGGAATACTTCTCGTCCATTGCATTTGACAAAATACAAAGCAGAATTCACCAGCACTCTCTTTGTACTGTACAGAAAGCGCAGTACTGTGCGGGCAGACTTACCATAGGCAAAGTCAAATAACAATTTGCTGGAAGCTTTGTGATGCCAAATCGGCAGATGTAATGCCCCGAAAGAGATGTCTCGAAACCAACTGTCGGTAGCATCAAACGAGGATTAGCTCCGAACCGACCGGAATCATAGTGTGAAATGTATTATGTGCATAAAGCAAAAATTCATTCAACTCCTAGCACTTTCATCTCATCCAACCCAACGGGCAGAATGTGTGCACTTTCCGAAAGCTTTATTATAGCTTTGCACACTACGAGAACGTGTCTTTTAATAAACATCAAACAAATCACGCTTGATCACGTTCGCAGCAAGCCCTCCAGTGGCCCAAGGATCACCCTTTGCTTTTTTGCTGTCTCCAGACGCTTCCACATCAAACACGACCGTTGACACGATATTGCATAACCGGCAGGCGCTGTTGCAGCAACCCGCTTTCGTTGGATTGCCGTTGTGACCAGCGTTACTGTTGCGTTCGGATTGCATAAGTGATTTTCTTTGCTGCCGGCATGGAAAAACGTGCCATGTCTTCGGTTCAGTTGCGAACCCGGGGTCGGAAGATCAACAGCTAACCCTTGGCGTATGAATAATGCCACAAAAATGTATTACACACGAAGCAACCACAGCGCACGCTGTTGTTCCGGTGCTCGTGATAAAGCTATGCATGAAACTGTATGATTGTGTGCGCGTGTAGCGCCAAGAATGAAATAAATAGCCGTCACTGCCTACCTACCGGACGATATTGCAACACCGCACAAACGTGCAGCAAACGCTGAATGGCGGTGGGTTTTCGCACTTTTCGCTTGAATCCGGTTGTATGGAAGCGGTGCACGGTGAATGAAAGATGAAAAATATGATTTGATGAAAAGGTACCGAGCGAACGAGTCTGACTGCTGGCAGTCAGGATTCTTAAGCAGATATAAAGCTACTTGCTATACACTGGCGCACAGCGACCGAGCGATAGAGCAAGAGCGAACGACCGAACGACGATAAATCTCGTCTGAAGTGGTCTACCCACGGAATTCATGCAAAAATAAATGGATCGATATTTGTCGTTGCTTTTGCATTCTATGCTATCATGGCAACACGGTTGCCCTGCCTTGACTTCGATGTATGTCGATTCAAAACGTCCCAGTGGAGCATTCTAGTGGTGGACGGTCGTTTCCTTTCTTTTTCGCAATTCTTTTAACTAAACACTAAACCAGTAGTGAAGGAAGAAAAAAAAAAGACCGACATATTCCAACCGCTTCAAGCGTTCCGGTTATGCTTGTTTTAATTTCTTGTTGGTTTATTGGAGAACTAAAAATCGAGAAAAAAAGCTCCCTAGTTCTCCCACTCTCTCTGTTACGCTCTCTTAAACCCACATATTGAACCTGGAATACTGGCTTTCCAAGCCAGACGTTTGTGTTGGATGGCGGTTTGGTACAGTTGAACCGCTTCATAAACTATTCACTACACATTCTGTTAATTTCTTTTTCAACATTCTCCCACGCCATGCAGCACTTTCCTTTGGCAAGTGGAAATGTTCAACTACTTTACAAGAGGAAATAGCACAAACAAAACGGAACGAATCGAAACGGGCAAAAAAAAACCAACCCGGGCCGGTCGAACGCCCTGAAAGCATCGTCAGCTTTGTAGCGGACTGCTATTGCTTTGGTTTGCTCGGGGAAAAAAGAATTCGTCCCACTTGAGACGCGAGTGCAGGGTGAAATACGTATATTGCCATGCAATTTTCACTCCATCCTTGTATCATTAATCTTGCTGGTGTGCTGGCTTCCTTGACGGTGTGCTGGCTTGGTAACAGCACTTACTTCCAGTGCGCGTTACGTGTGGATGATGAATCAAGCGTTATCTTTCATTTTAAAAACTTAGCATGTTAACAAACTGGCTTTGCTTTCTTTTGTTGAGGTATTCAGAGAGAGACCATACCATTTTCTTCATTTCTAGAAGGTTTATCATGTACGGAAGATATCGCTGTTCATCGTATATTACATAACTATTCTGCATGCTTTTTTATTTTAGTAATCATTTTTCCATGTTTTATATCTGGAATTTCTGTACATTGTTACGTATTTTAAAATCATTTTCAGTCAACCTTATGCCATGAAAAAATGGTAATATAATGCGGTGTATGGGTATACTACCAACAAAATACTAGAGAAATTGAAAACAGCAATTTAAGTGACTGAAAAACGTTTAAAAACATTATTTTTAAGGACGTTTTTATTTATTTTTTGAACGAATTTTAAACGAAGTTTTGAAGGAGTTGGTTGATCAAATATGGACTATTGCTCGCTGTTAAAAATCTTATGCATCCTTACAAGTTTTATATTCGTATTGTTATTTAAGCGGTTGAAGTACATATTAACAATAAAAAATTGATATGCAGAACGATTTGAAAGTATTTCTGCGAATTTTGTTACTTCTATGTCCTTCCTATTAAGGATCTGATCATTATACCTGTGCTCAAAATACGGTTGGTGAAATTATTTATAAATTTCAAATCTAATTTCAATCTACCCTAGCTCAGCGTACCGCATAAGTCAATTTAAGAGTTTTAATTATTGTCCTACTTCTTGGAAGGCTTCCAAACCACTGCGCTACGGCGCAAAATATTATCCAGGCTTTGGTCGCATCATTCTCTTCCAGACACATTTCCAAGAAATGGTTCATAATTATAATTCCAATTATCCGGCAGGCTCCGGGTTCCGTACTATTAACAGCAACCCGATACGTCTCTCAGACACACTTCTGCATAACATTTCTTCGCCAGCAGAATCTTCCTCGATCAAGGTGTGTATGTGTGTGTATATCGATGATTGACACCAGTCACCAGGTCGAGAATCAATAAGTGTACGGGCAAAGCGCTCACCGTAGCTGTGTCCTTCGACACTGTAACACCAAGTAATCATGTTACCGTTCAATCAGGTTGCGCACCTTCGGACCCACAATCTATCAGCCTGCAGGGTAGGCAACCAGAATACACGCTGAAAGCTCGCCCGGTTCGGCTTCCTGCGTCTGCACACTACTTTGTTACGGTTTAGCAATAGGCTGCTGAAAATAAGCAAACCGTAACTCATTTACATCATTAAAACCCCCTGGTGGTGGCCCAGCTGCCTGACCGAAACCCGGGCACTTGCTCGGGGCATATTATCACGCAGGCTACCTTTTTTCACCTGGCGGCTGGTTCAGCCTCACGCATAGCAAACGGGCATGAACCGTGCACTCACCACAGGCACCAGGGTGGCAATTTTACCGCTAATTAAAGTAAATTAAAACGCTCATTAGAATTTTATTCAATTACCGCACGCCAAGTCAGCATTCTGCTAGTTTCAACGGTTTCTGGCCTGCGCCACCCATTAGTCAACCGAGTCTCCACCGTGGCCAGTCCACCGAGCGGGCCGGTCGCCGACCGCATGGAGGCCACCGCGAAGGCGAAACCGTTGGCGCAGCGATTAAAATTAATTATACTAAACCATCAACCCGGGCGCTGGAGCTGGAGGAAAGTTTTGTACCGCCACAGCTGGCCGGCCAAAAAGGGCCGTCACGGCGACCGCGTACCCGCGAAGATGCTAAGACGGTCCTTGCAGCTGTCAAAATATTGCTTCATTATTCCGACCGCGTGAACCGCCGGGTTTGCGAATGGGTCGGGGCGAAGTGGATGAAACCGTTGCGTTGGACCGACGCAACTGGCCGCGTGCTTACACAACATTTGCCCGGCTAGAATTTGTTGATAAAGAGACTTTGTGAAACAATTGGGCCGGGGATAAGAATCAATTATAAAACATGGTGCGCCTTACCCACTGCTTCAGGTGAGTGGGAATCTGTGGGCTGATGGTGAGCTGATTGCAGCACTACCGTGCGGGCCGTACATCAGCGCGATTCTATTTTCGCGCAACGGCTACCGCTGTAAAATTAATTTTGCCTTCCCTACATCATCTTCTTCAGCGTCGTAATGGTTCGGTGCGTTGGCTATGATTCATTGTCGTATTTAATTTAGTGTCCTAGGTTACCGGATGGTATTGTTACCCGTCGGTATTGTTTTCACGTGGGCCTGGAATTAAATGTCTTTCAGTTTGTTGAATTCTACAGCGTTCTACAACAGTACAAGAGGAGCTTAAAAATGTGATAGAATTGTTTTCGGAGGATTTTTTCCTAAGAACAAGCACCAACGTATACGTTAGGACATTATTTCTGATTTCCATTTAAATTGTTTGGTGTCTTTTTAACAAGTTTTGTCCTCGTTTCAAGCTTTAAGCTCTATTATCCATCTGTTTTATATTTATTTATGTCTTATATCGAGCAGTGTAATATGCTGAAGGAATCCATTTCAAAGTAATGATCTGTCAAATGATACCTAGTTGAAGTAACAAATGCTTTACCAAACCCCTTGATCTATCTGCTAGACTTGTGTAGTAACTTGAGCTTTAATCAATTATTTGATAAAATGAGAGCAGAATTATTTACTTTAATCATTTATCAAATTTGAACGCTGAGGTTTGTTTAAGGACATGGACTTGCCTGTCTTTTCTCCAACTTGAAAATTTCGAGCACTTAAATAAACAAGTCAATCCAGATTCTCGTATGTACTGAGGACAAAGACGAGAATTCTTTGATGCTAATAAACAAAAACATCATCTATCGTGGGTCAAAGTAAGCACCATGAGTTACCTAGCTGTGGAAATTTGGGTAAGAGTACTTGCTGCAAACAGTACGTGAGTTCGTCCAAAACTGTCAAAATTCTTATAGCCGTGTTCGAGAGGAAAATATTCAGAAGGATTTTAGACCTCTGTGTGGAAATACTATGGTGTTGCCGATATTAATTTGGAAAAATGTTTAATTTTTTCTTTTTGCACGATATTGCGAAAGAACGACAGAGTCCAATATTACCTGATAATTATCAATTTCATCCCGAGTGAAGTACAGAAACGGATCAATCATTACTAATTTATCTCGGAGATCTCTTAAAATTTAAAAAACCCAAATTGGCTATAAATCATTCATAGCCTTAAGTTGATTCATTCAAACTTAACTCTTAGCTACAGGTCTTAATTCAGGTATTCCTTATCTCAGAGGTTTTCTTGTGATGCTTAGCATGTCAGATTCACTAGTATTATTTTCGTTCTTATCTATTTATTTATCCAAACACAATTTAGCTTTGATGTCACTGACATCAAATAACATCTTCACCCTAGTCTCATCTCACCACTCTCGACCGATTCATATTACACCGGTTCTGTCGTATTCACCAAACAAATTTTCAATTCATTTTCGCCTAACCGTACTCCGCACCGTACCTTTCGAAGCCCTAAAGCGATGCGCTTCATTAGCTTCAAATTGAGATTGCTACATAAATCCATCAGTAAAGAAGATCGCTAAGATGGGCCGCTATTAGAACAGATACCGTGGCCCTGTTGCGTGGCACTCGCACAACCGCAGCTAATCTCTCGCCACACTGAGTTGAAAGACAAGCAGTATTTGGTTCCTGCCATCATGTCCTTGCTGCCGAACGCCGGTACACCGGGGGTACAAAACTCAATTAACGGACAGCAAAAGTTTGGCCGTTCCATCTGCCGCAAAGTTTGCGCATGAAAGAGGTAAATTATACCAGCCAAACACAATCTCCCCAAAGGGGTTGCACGATTCAACCAAACTGCCTAGGTTATCGATATCGTCATCCTCACGCCCCCGGCGGGAGGGCCAAGACAGTTATGTAGAAATGGTTGTCAAAGTTGGCGAACTTTCCCCCTTCCAACTCGAGCCCCAGGGCGATCGGAGCAATGTTTACAGCAATCTTCCCACTTTGAGCACTGTTTCCGGACGGAACAGATAAAACAATGTTCGGCAGACCGGCGCAATCAAGTGGAGAGTGTGCGAAAGTTTGGACAAAGTTAAATAACAACATAAAATCGCGATTTATTGCTGCAATTGTGCTGAAAATGCGCACTTCGCGAAAGGCATCCCACTCTCGCTGGGGCTTCTTTCGCTTCATCTACGGCTTCTGTTTTTATTGCGCTGATAATGGACATTCGTGCTTGCTTAGCTTTAATAGATCACCTTCCAGTAAGGGTAGCGAATGTGCTTTACCAGCTAGCCGAGCGAATGGACGGGAGTAAAATCAATCATCCGCACAGAGCTCTGGATGCGCTATCTTGATCTCATTAAAAGTTACTTTTGCCTCATTAGCGAAAGGTCGTCTTCCCGTGGTTCGGCGTCTTTCGCGAGAGTAATTTTCTGTGGCTATACGTTGTGTGTGGGTATGTGTCTGGATGTCCTATTTCCACCCAATTCAGCACGTTCTCGATACTTCACTTGGGGTGAATTATATCTTCCTGAAGTATAACAGTTACTTGCGAGCTTTAAATATTGTACAGAGAAAACTTTAAACGACAAACACTGTACTTATTCGTATTCGTATTCGTATTCGTAGATTTTGCTATTTCTTCTTCGCGCAAAAATCTGTTTCAAGAAGAAAAAGACTTCGATGAAAAGAGTAATAGTCATTGCGTCAAGAATCCTTTTCATAGAAAACAAATATAAAAGTTGTATGGCATAAAAACGTTTGAACTAAGTTGCTTACATGTAGTGATGAGCAAAGTAGCACAATTCACTGTGCGGTGCGAAAGCGCACTCACACTTGATTGTGCGCACAGTGCGCACTGTGCGCACTTCACACACTGTGCGCACTTGACGCACTGTGCGCACTTCACACACTGTGCGCACTTGACGCACTGTGCGCACTTCACACACTGTGCGCACTTGACGCACTGTGCGCACTTCACACACTGTGCGCACTTGACGCACTGTGCGCACTTCACACACTGTGAGCACTTTACACACTGTGCGCACTTCACACACTGTGTGCACTTGACGCACAGTGCGCACTTAACACACTATGCTTTTTCTTCGCACATCTTCTTCTTCATCTTTGGCACTACAACTTCGTGAGGTCTCGGCCTGCTATTGCTAGTTTTCTGTGACTTAGTTTTACCCATAGCTGGATAGTCAGTCGGCCCGGTGGTATATACGAAAGCGGCGCCGGTCTTCACACGGCAGGACCGGGGTTCGAATCCCGGCGGACCGCCTCCCCGTACGCAAGACTGACTATCAGGGAGATGGTCCGGACGGGATTCGAACCTCGATCCTGCCGTGTGGAGAAAGGCGCCGGTATCGTATAAACCACCGTGACGCCCATAGTTGCACATAGTTGATGAAAATACCAAACAAATAAAAAGAAGCTAAAACCTCCACAAAATACGACACTAAGGTGTCTAAAACGAGCACAGCGCGTGAAGTGCGCACGGTGTGTGAAGAGCACACAGTGTGTGAAGTGCGCATAGTGTGTGAAGTGCGCACAGTGCGCTCTGTGTGAAAAGTGCGCACAGTGCGCACTGTGTGTAAAGTGCGCACAGTGCGTGAAGTGCGCACAGTGCGCGCACTTTTCGCACTGTGCTGTGCGGTGCGCACAGTGAAGTGTGCGGTGCGCACTGTGCGCACTGTAGCGCACTTCCCATCACTACTTACATGTTAAATTATATAAATTTGTGTGACGTATGACCCACTTCTAGAAGACAGGCAATTAAAAACCCGGATTATAATGATGGAGGCTCGATTAGGTGTTTATTCTTTGAAATCTCGCAGAAAAGAGAACGCTACCAACGCACAACGGTCATTTCCACGTTTACCCTTTGACACACACGATCACACATGCACTTAAGTGTTTCATACCGTCCGTTTACGGCGCATAGTCCTCTTCTTAGAGTTGTTATCAATATGAGTGATCATTCGCACATAACTCTATACTTACTTACTTATCGGAAGCTACAAACGTTTCATGGTCTTGATCTGTCACAACAAACTACACATCTTTACTACACACGGTCTAGTGCCATCGTTTATCAATCCAATATGCCGAACATTGAGCCGGACACAACAACGTCTTCGTGGAAGGCCTTAAAGGATTTTAAGGGTTAGGTTGTTCAGCGCCATTCTCATGACATGATCAGACCCTGACGAATCTTTTTCGATGTACAATGGCAATTTAGACTCATCAGGCTATATTGTGGAACTAACTAAAACTTACTTAGAAACAAGGAAAGGGAAATCTTTCTCTACTCGGCTTACAATCTAGGCAATGATTTGTTCCAATTATGATTGATTAGACTGATTAGAAATTCACCGACTACGATGAAGTTAAAACAAATGTTAGGAGAATATTTCTATCACTTACTTTTGAATATAAATAGCGTTTATTAATTTTTTAAAGGACTATTTCAACATCCGACGAATATTTCGTGATCGTGGGAAAGAATTCTCTTTTTTGACGTTTAAAATCTTAAGTAAATTCCAGCATTTTCTTATCAAATATTATATAAATAGTTCCTCTAAGATACTCAGCATGATTTGATGCACCACCACCAGAAGAACTGATGCCTAGAAAAGTTAATTTACAAAACCATTCCGGTAAGAACTAACACTGATTTGCAAACTAAAGATTGCTACTCCTCGATGGCCAAACATGCCAAAGCTCTTTGCTACATTCTACAGCATACTTCACCATAGCCGTCCATCAGCTCCAGCAAAGCAACCTCAACGAATCATCAAACTTTAGCTCATATTTTGTACTCCTGCTGCCCGTCTGACATTCAGCTGGCACGAATCAAGGAACCCGCTGGTACCTTACGCTATCACAAAGTTAATCCATTGAAAAGTTGCATCATCGCATCACAGAAAACCCCTTTTACCCATCCCATCGAAGTACAGCTCGGTTGACTGATGGCTCTTAGTCTTAAAACGATGGCCAAAAATCGTGAGGAAAACGAAGGAAGAAAGGTCACCCATCACCACTAGCGCCAGTACCGATTATCCTGGGTGGAAGAGTTTGTAGCTTTTTCACCTTCTCGTCTACGTCATTAAATCAAAACCGTCATCTCATCGTGCTCTCGGGTCCAGGATCTTCCCACGGTCGATCTTCAAGTCACGCTCGATGAAGCAGAAACACCACGTGGTATCGGTGATGTACGTAGCCACGTCACTTCCGCCCGCATCTCGATAGGTGGGCCGGTGGCGATGGGTCTCCCAGAGAGGGGGCTTAAGTCAAGGAATTTTGTAACAAAAAAAAATGCGGGGAAAACTTTTCACCCTAGCACCGGTGCAGCCGATGGCACATAATTCTGGACCCGGAACTATTCATCATCTTGGCACGCGCTAACGAAGGCTAGCTACTAGCTTGTGTCCGTTCCCTCTCTTTTCCTTCCTTCCACTTTTCCTCCCATCGCCCTCTTTCTATCCGCTTCATCCAAAACTCGGTATGTAAAAATATGATCAACCGGCATGGATGCAACATGCAGGTGGCAGACTTTACGATTGGCAAAAGTGTTGAGAAAATCGCTTCTTTTTGCCACCACGTTTTCTCCTTCAGCTGAAAACACTTGCAGGGAAAATGGAAAAATCAAGCAAAGCGCACGTTTCGTTGCATGAAAAGCAGACAAACGAGCAAAAACGAAAAAAAAAGCATCAGTCCTCAAGAAAACTGCCGCTCAATTCAGTTCGGTTTAGTGAGAGAAAGAGAGAGCAAAAAAAATTGCCAAAGGACACTGCTTTTCACGTTGTCTTTGGCACGAAAAGAAAAGTGGCTCCATATCAAGACGCCGTGGAACGTGATTTGAAATTGTTACCCACTATCCATCGCGCCCGGCGTCTGCATCTTGCCACGTAATGCTTGAGAAACGTGAATTGAAAGGGTTTTTCTACTTCACAGCTGCGGCTGCCGTTTGAATGGACATACAAGCTGCCACGAGCCAGGGGGAAAACCGGTTAGAAGGCGGCGGGAATGTAATGGAACCTTGCAGGAAGGCATGTAAAATCCAAACTACCTTCCAGCTGGACGGGGAAAAACGTGAGAATCGAATCTTTTGCTGCTGTTGCAGGTTGGCAAACGTTGAAAGCTGGAAGCAGACATTTTGACTGGTATTCCAGCCGTCGATAGCTCCTGGTCGATCGCCGCCGCTGTCAAAAAGCGGTTCATTTTGCACTCATCGTCACTCATGTGGCTCTCATTTATGGGAAAGCGCTATAATTTTGATGGGGAAAATTTGAAGGGGAAAATGAATCGCTCATTGCCGCGTCGATCGACGCGGTTTGTATGAAAAGAAATCCGCGAGCTCTTTAGTAACGAATCGGTAAAACGTTCCACAAATTTTGTGATGATTTATGTAGTTGCAGTAGAAAATGAACGCACGTACGACAAATTTTAAAAGCGAATACGGTGATAGAAATAAATATAGAATTTGATGCTGTAAAATTTTTACCGATTCATAAACTGGAGAGGTGGAACAATGTTTTTTTTTTATTTTCGCGTTTGTTCCATCAACACACATTGCCACATCCGGAATGCCTGTTTTCTGCAGGAAATATTCCTTTGTTACCCGTTTTTCTTCATCTCTAGTTCTATCCAGACACTGAGCAAAGTTTCGAGCAAAGGCAAAACTTGAAAATAAAACAAAGCAACCATTGGCTAATAAACGGCACTGCCATAAACACCAAATGTCATTTCTCCATAATGAACATATCTCCGCGGCGATCGACCAGGAGCTATCGACGGCTGGAATACCAGTCTTTATTTCACAAAACAGGAAGAAAACTTCGTGGTGGAAAATTGCTTTGTCTCATTTTTTTCTCTTCCCGTTGCACTTCTGTTTCCAGCACGACCGATGAAGCTATCCCCATAATCAGAAGATGATTGCAAATAAAACTGGAATTGTGGACCGTAAAATTATCGCACAAAACGTTGCACGCTGTACGGGAGCGTTGCAGTTTCCGAACCATTTTCCACCCGTTTTCGACGTGTCTGGCCGGATGTGTCGATCATTAGTTGGGAAATTTATCCCTGTCAAAGTGTTGCTTCGGTTCCGTGAGCAGCAAGATCAGTTGTTGAAGGGTTTTTCGCCCAAGAGGAAAATACCCAAACTGGGGTGAGCTTTACCGAAACCGGCCTTGGCATACACATGCCTTTTGTAGGGCAAGGTACAATATAGGTTGTTTGTGTTTCCCATTCAATTTCATCCCTTTTCCGGAACGCGAATGGTCCGGAAATAAAAAACACACACACACACTCACTTATACGTATAAACTGGGACAAGAAAATTTGAAATTAGTTTCTTAATTAACAGCAACCATCGGATGCTACTAGCCCTCGTGTTGTGCTTGTCGTTTCACCGTCCAGAAATGGGGTGCCGGTTCGGGTCGACCTTCGTTGGGCTGAAAACACATCCTTTCGGCAGATTGAGAATGGAAATTGAAAAACTCATCATCGGTGTCGGGGATTCCATGCAGTGGGTGGGCATGTATCTGTCTGCCAGGCAACACATTTGCGGCTTCTGGGTCGAAATTGGGACGAAAATCGAAATGCCCGACCTGACTGCTGCCTGACCTACATTTCGCATGCCGGACTCGATCCAATCATATAAAACAACAGCGTGGCAAACGTTCGGTAAATGGGTGGCCTAACCTGCGTGGCATGATTGGCAATCATACATCAATCATCACCTGGGTTTTGACTCGTCCTCCGCAAAGCCACAACCCGAGAGTAGCGGCAGTTCGTTATGAAGGACGAATTTTCCATCTATCGATTATCTATTAACCTACAACGGTAATGCACCACAACCGGATGCGCAACACATGCACACACACACACATGTGGCTCATGGCTTCATCGTTTTCGCTAAACCTTGAACGTTTTTCCCCACTACCCACCAGAGGGCAGCACTATCTAATCTGATCGTTATTTTTGGTTCTTCTCTTTGCAGACGGTTCTACGCCCTCCGTAGCGAGCACAACGGAAGCTAAACCCAATTCCAAGGTAAGTCGTTCCATTCCACCCTGCAACGGTTTTATGAGACAGAAAATAGGTAAAAATAAACGCTGCCTCGGGAGGGCGCAGCAAAAAAAAAAGACAAACACCATTCTGCCTTCTGAAAAATGGGAAGCATTTTTAGGATGCAGCTGACTCGGGGCCATGGGGATGCGTACCGGTCTCCGTGTGTGGGTAGCAAATCCGATTACATCATCATGCTCCTGCGACGTTCTTCGGTGTGTTCGTTTGCGCGTGAGGAACTTCATCATTAGGAGGTATCTTTGTAGAGTCTGGTTGGTTTGTGTTCAAAAGGCAAAACCCTCGGTGGTTTGCCGCTCGATTTAAAAACAAACGATTGAGTTTTGCTGTTTTGGGTGTAGCATTTTTGGTTTCTGCGCAAAAACTGGATAAAAGTGAATGGCCTTAATTTTTCATAACCAATAGCCAACAACTTCATTTACTCCACTCCAACAGAGGGATGTAATCGATCATACATTTTCAATCATTTACTTTTTTCATTGATCAATAAGTGTGATTTCTGTTCCAATTATGAAACAGTCAATCAATAGTTCTAGTGAATAACCCTTAAGATTTATCGATTTATATTTTTGGCCCCGTTTTTATGGGCGATTTTCTTTGTTCTTTGTTCCTCCAAAGAAACCTCATTAAGAAAAAGATGTCGTAGTCGAACGAATCTCATTTATCAAAAGATAGTCCAAGAGGTCTCCAAAAGTCTTTTGAAGGGCCTTGTTGTCCCAGTAAACTAGTTAACCGAGACAAATCATTGTCTTCTGTACCTTACGTTCTAGAATACTTTCAAGAAACTTTACAAAAGACCTTCTGTTCAATGTGAACTTAACCAGTAAGCGGTTTCAACATTTAAAGAATCCCATCGTCGTCAGAGACTCATTTGACAACAAAAATCACAGTGAAATGGTTCTTCTACGCCAAGAGATCTTGTAGACAAACAATCTTCGTCGTCTAAGCATCATCATACAGGAGACCTCGTAATATAACAGGACCTCGACGGCTAAGAGACATCTTCTACCAAGAAATCTCGCCACTAAATGGACCTCGTAGTCCCAGTGGGCTGGTTTACCGAGAGATTTTCTAGTCCACAGTATCTAGTCTTCAAAGTTGCTTCCAAGATTCTTGCCAAAAGATCTCCTCGTTGAAGCGAACTTATCCTCTAAGGTCCATTAACATCTAAAGGATGACATCGCCCAAAAGTACAAGAACTTCTAGCATGCTTCCAATGCTCAATGTGAACTTATCCACTAAGAAACTAAAGGAAGTCGTCGCTAAAGGAACCCTTAGTGCTAAAAGAACCCTTTTCATCTGACAGGAGAAACCGTAATCAATGAGTTCTTCCAAATCAAGGGAGCACGTAAACAAGCAGTTTTCGTCGTAGACATAACAGGCCGCATCTTTGTAGTCTCAGTGCACTAGTTTATTGAGTGATATCTTGGTATACATTGTCCTATCTTTTAAAATGACTTAAGAAACCCATAAAAAGATTTGAGGGACCTCAGGAAGTTATGCTCTTAGAGGCCACGTTTATTAAGAGATTTTGTAGTTGTTAGAAGCCAAGAAACCTCGTCGTGGGAAAGTCTTCGTCGTTCATAATAGAAGTCGTAGTCTAATAGAAACCAAGATACCAAGAAACCGCTTCGTGAAATGGGCCTCGTAGACCAATATTAATTCGTAGTACGTAGGCCTCTTCGCCCAAGAAGACTCGTCTACCAAGAAAACTTGTCGTCAAAGGGATTTTATCATCACTAGGACCTCGCCGTGTAAGAAGTCTTGGTATGTCCCAAAAAGAAACCCCAAAAGGTTCAAAGATGCATGGTCAGAGTCATTTGTTCCATTTTCGCCGGAATCTGCCTCTGATAGTAAATTATTCATGTCCTACCATGTAATCAATGCATAGGTAGGCCTTTTCTTTGTTCTAATTTGTACTGTACGTCTCTTACATACTTAAAAAAACCAGAGCGATAATAAGGCATTGTTATGCGATTGAATATATTGAAACAGAACATAAAGTTAAAACGATTTGTGATTATTCACTTAAGAAATACTAAAATAAAAGACATATTTTATACATCTACATCTATGCTTACCAACCTTATAGAAGCTTGTGTGACAAACTCATAAAATGCAGAAACTCTCCCTCTGAGCATTCGCTTTCGCTATCAAATTGGACAATAAAAAAGTTAACCAACCCGGTCAAGCGTAACAGAAACCGATAAAGATTTTTGATCTTACCGAAAGCGATCGCCCACCCAACCGACCAGTTGATTGAATTTAGACGAAAAACCAACTCTCACAAAGGTCTCCGTTTGCTCTTTCGCTCTCTTTCTCTCTCTCGCCCGTAAAGCGGTGGGAAAATGTTTGGGTCCGCGTTCCTGGTGCTGCAAACGATGAAAGCAAGCGTCCGAAAATTGGAAAACGTTATAAAAGTGCTGTAATCAATGATTACACCGAAGCGATTTGATTTCAAGAACGGAAAAAGGGCAGCACCGGGAGGGAGCGATGGTGGAGGCAAAAAAACAACAACAAAAACATAAAAACCGAAAGGATACCTTTAGCCAAACCTTTTCCCATGGCCGGGCGTATTCTTATCGGCTAGCGGCAATCGATCCAATTTGTACGATTAGGCTTTCATTAGGTGGATTGTGTGCGTGGAGCTTTCTATCAACCATTCTGTGGCTGTTTTTGTTTGGGGAATGAGAACAGGATGAGGAAAGGCATGCAACAGGAGTTGTGTTGCGATTACAGGGAAATTGAAAATACTTGCCTTTCTTTAGGAAGCTTTTGGATGCATGTAGATACACTGGTATTATGAAAGAGTTAGAGCAAATTAAAGAAGGAAATACTGAAATCAATATATCTTTCGTGTAGCATAAAACACGTGTCAGAAAAAAATCATCGATACGGCAAGTCTATCACTCACAAATTAAAAATAAGCCAAGAGCCCGTAATTTTAAAAGAAATTTCCATTTAAAAAGCTCTACTCCGTGCAAAACCAATCATCAAGCAGCAAGATAATTAACCTCAATTTCAGTTCCCGCATCAATTTCAGTCATCAATCATCTTTCGCGTCACACAACAGAGCAGAATGCACTTTTGCTGCACTAATTATCGTTCACAAATGTCACTCAATCAAGTGTTTCTGATTGACAGAAGAGCGTTTGATAGTACTGGAGAAGTAGAGCGTCAGTCGCTGGTCACGTTTCATATTATCCCACGGCTCGCGATTCATGCCACCAAATGGGTTGTGCTTGCTGCCTGTTATTGGTCAAGGTTCTCTGTGGCCTCATAAATAGGGTTCAGCATTATTCCGTGTCCTATGATACTTCGATTTCTAGCATTTATGTTTCCGACGTCCAGAAGCGGTTGGCTGCTATTCAGAACTGTCATCTCCAATAACAATTCATCCATTGACTGGTTTAACATGTGATAGAGATATGAGCACCAGTATGACACAATGGGAAAGAAATGATCATTGGCAATGAAGAATAATATAAATCATCCGTTATAGTACGAAATTTGAAACTTTAAAAATTATGTAATTAACTATTCGCTATCGTTATTACCAGCTATTTTAATAGGTGCTTCAAATAAGGTAATAATAAAATCCTACAAAAACGCCTGCAAATAATTATAATTTTAAGTTCAAAACCTTATAATAATTTTACGTTGTAATTATAATTATTTTGAACAAAACTTATTGCCCTTTGCTTGTTTTTCTTAAGTCATTGGTGTCAACTCCTTAAGTTCAGCACCTTGGTGATTGTTCAGACGTTCTACTTCTTCCATTCACCTTGTGTATTATCGTTCAGACGCTCTACTTCTCCAGTACTATCAAACTATCATAAAACCAACTTTAACTTACCCCGTTTTAGAATATAATAAATTTTGGTGATATTTATGACCAAAACAACGCGTTCAAAAGGTTATAACTTTTAACCAGAAGATGAAAAATCCCTATGACCTAAGATATCTTAAGATAACAATACGGTCAAGCAACTTGCTTCTTTCAAGACTACTCAAGACTATTTTCTTTGCTCTCTAGTACGATCTATTTTCGAATTTGCGTACGCAGCATGTTCTACCATGTAATATGTTCGCGCGCACGCTTTCCTTACTCATGTCGTCTGTGGGCGCACACGCGAACACACACTTTGGTGTGCGGAAAAATCGGTTCCGCTAACATTATGGTTTCGGCTGGGGTTGGAACCAGCGTCTTGATCGTCCAGGCGATCACAAAAATCTGGAGGAGATTTTCCTTACTGGATTGTTGGAGACATTGAGGCCTTACCTTGGGTAGGGGGACACTCAAAGCTCTTGAATGAATTTAGACACAACTCTGTCTATGTCCAACGACCCACTCTCTCTCTCCCTGTCGGCCGAGAAAGGTGGCTTTATTTATACCAATTTTCACTGTTTTACAATGGGTTTCCTTAAAATAGGTTAGTCTGTTGGGGTGTTAACAAAAATATTTATTTTACTATTTTTGCATGGTTAAATTGCTCAACATCTTTCCTGGTTGACGACAAAAGCATAAGGCTTTTGTCGTAAACAAAAGTGTCAAATTACATCTCGATGTTAAACGGGTTGCGTTTGTTTGTTGGTTCAAATAGGTTTTTCTATCTGTCTGTTTAATTGCTGAGTTAATAAATTTGATTTAATTGTTTTTCTGTATGGATACAAGACTTATGGTTATCGTCGCAAACCTATGTGTTATGCTGACTACACGGTTTTGTTTCTGGTTGCATTGCGCCGCTCGCTAGTCGAGTGCGCTGGTCGGTGCTTCGACGGGTGTTCGGTCAAAATAGCTAATTATGCAATAGTTGCATTCTTTGACAAATATCGTTTACTTTGATTCCAGCTGTTTCTGTTATGTTTTTATTGTGGGGTATTAACTAGAAGTGGGCAAAATGAACGAGAACTGACTCACTCACTCAGTTCATCATCGTGAGTGAGTGAACTCGTTCACTAAAAAATGAACTAACGATTCAAAAAATCAACTTGACATTACATATTACTTTTCCTTAAAAGAAGTCATACAGATCGAGCTGAATGTTGTCCTAACGCAATTTATTATTTATAAGATTCTTCCTTTTTCTATTCTTAATATTGCGATAGTAAGTTGCGAATTTTTATCGCATGCCAATAGCTGACCGTGCGAAATACAACATTTTCTATAGGAAGAACGGTACATGAACGTGGTCATACGAGCACAAGGACGTGACTCTCGTCATTCTCGTGACTGACAGGTCATATGAACCGTGAACATGAACTGTGATCAAATGTACGTACCCCATGAAAAGGCCCCACCTTTTCAGTGACTCAAAATTAAAAACGAATGTCATCAGATGAAAAGGCCCCACCTTTTCAATAACTCGAAACGAACGCGGTAGTTGTGCTGATGGAACGGGACAGACCGTTTATTGAACTAACCACGGTCTTTTGAACCTTAAAACTAACCTACATTTATTTACCCTGTACGCATTCCCCATTCTTCCTTTCCATCGCGGCCCGCCGTGTTTTTCTTCGTCGTCAGTACTTCGTTCACGTCGGTCGGTTCTCCGTCTTGTTGCTACTCGGTTGCAACTCGGTTGCAACTCGGTTGGCCATCGTCAGCGGTTTCAGCATGCTCCAGCGGCTTACTGACCTACTGCGATCAGTAGAACATCAGCAGCGCCGTCAGCACTCGATGGGTCGATCGGTCGGTTCTTCGGTTTGCTTCGATCGATTGCATCGATTGTCGTCAACAGCGATCGCTTGCATCGTCAGCAGTTTCATCATGTGGCTGTTGGCTGCGACACGGCTGGATTTTTGGGACGGCTGGGTCGCTGCACCCATAACATAGCGACTGCAAGTACAAAAAAGATGTATGGAATAAAAAAAAAACGAAATAGCCTGCAGGATCACCGCCAACCTACAACAAACCAAATCTGCTAGAAAGAGTGGAAGCATTGCGGTTTTGTTCATGGTTCATCGCAGTAAGTGCACAGTATTGGTGACGGTTCATATGACTTACAGTGACGGTTCATATGAAGTGTAAGTCATATGAAGTTCATATTATGAACCGTGAGGGGATTCATATGAACGGTGGTCAAATGTACTCATCCCATATTCACTGTCGGTAAGAAAGAGATGAAAGCAAAGAAAGCGAAACTTCTTGCAGGATCACCACATTCAACTGCCGAAAAAGTTTTGTCTCCCTCGTGTCTATTTGCAAACCGGCTGGAGCGAGTAAAAGTATTGCGATTTTGTTCATGATTGAGCTCAGTAAGTTCACAGTGTTGGTGACGGTTCATATGAACTGTTAGTCATATGAACCGTGAGAGGATTCATATGAACGGTGGTCAAATCTACTCATCCCATATTCACTGTGGGTATGAAAGAGATGAAACCAGAGAAAGCAAAACTACCTGCAAGATCAGCTTATTCAACTGTCGAGAAAGTTGTGTCTCTCTCGCGTCTATTTGCAAACCGGCTGGAGAGAATAAAAGTATTGCGATCTTGTTCATGATTTAGCTTAGTAAGTTCACAGTGTTGGTAACGGTTCATATGAACTGTGAGTCGTATGAACCGTGACGGGGTTCAAATGAACGGTGGTCAAATGTGCTCATTCCATATTCACTGTGAGTACGAAAGAGATGAAAGCAAAGAAAAAACGATACAGCTACATGAGGCTAGGTGAACGTGACAGAGAAAGGGGAAGCAGTTCAGACAGTGGTGAACACATTCATAATATTATCCATTGTTCATGCTTTCAGAACCAAGACACTTACATGATCACATGCACATATGTACAAAACAATTTAAATTTAAACTAACGTAACACTACTATGTTTACATAGTTGGAACTATGTTTTTGGAATGTGAACGGAAGAACCGTGCTCACGATCAGTTCTTCCAGTAAAATGAACTGATTCATTCAGTTCATTCAAATGAATCTATTTGCCCACTTCAAGTATTAACCTGCTGTCCCAGTTTTGATGTTTACTGTCTCGTGCTATATCGAAAGTTTGGTTCAGCATATGTATAGCATTGTGGATGCTACAACCAGTTCATTAAAGATCTTTTTGCATCCTTCATGGACTTTCTAAATTACTGCCATCGTTATTAAATTTCTTCATATTAGCGTTGCTAGAAGTTACAATTTTCTTTCCTCTGAGGACTTTAAAAAAAAACTTGTGAACCGTTTATCGGCTATAATAAGACTGTCTTTACTTTATAGTAATTAGTAAGTTATTTATAGTTAGTACGCGTTCCACAGTGTCATTTTGCAGCGTTCAGGATGCATTGCCGTGGGAACGCGAATGGAGGCGTCGAGAACGTCAGCATTTCCGCTAGCTGACAATAATTTAGGGTATAGACGATTAAACTCAATTTTTTTCAGAAAAGCCATTGTACTTAACTCGATCGTGGCTACTCTTCATGCGGCTTATAACTTTGAGAATTGTAGACTGTATGTTATTTTCTTGAAGAAACCTGTTGATCGGTATTATTTGAATAATGAATTATTAAATATACATATGATGAAGATCTTCGTACTTCGTGTTTTACTGTTCATCTTCTACTTTTTTAACTAATATCCCAGGTTTTCCTTTTCGTACGTGTCTTTCAAAGTTCTCCTAGTTTTGTCTGGTATCAAACTACTTTTCTATGCATAGTGATGCGTCTATCATCCCTATGGACACGTTTTGTACCGAGTGGTCTTAGTGATGGTCGTTCTCTTTGGATTACTATCCTTTATTTGTACCAGTTCACCACATATTATTCAGTTTTTATAGGAAAGCTCTTGGAAGAAAATGATTTTTAATGATGCATCCAGTAAAAGTACAAATCTCATTTAAAGCAGCACAAAGAACACTTGAGTTGAGTTGATTTTTTATCGGATTTTATAAAATTAATCTTTAGCATGTCTGCTTTATTTGTCACTTCATTTCTCTACTTTAATTTCCTTTTAAATTAATAAACAAATCGTGTGTCCTATCACATCTCACTGTGCAAAACCAACGAAAGCATCACAAGCTGTTTCACTTCGTAACCTTGTCACGTTAGAAATTTCACCCCAGGGACAAATTTTCATAAACATCATCCGGCCAGCAGCTAATCACGTAAGGAAGCTAACCTCATCTGTATCAATCAACGCCACCGAAGGACATTTAACTAAGCACTTCGCCCGACAATCGAGCGGGCAATCGGCTCTCATCAGCCCACCACCAATCGCTAACACCCACCAGCCGCCGGGGTTGTGCAAATTCCAACACTATCCACGTGCCACCCGTGCCAGCCTAGGATTCCATGTATGGACTTAATTTTCCTCCGTTAATCTGATTATAGCGGGAGTCAATAAAATTACCATAATGGCGACTTATCGTTTCGGGAGCGTCCGATGCGCCGGGTGAAGAACGGGTCGCGCGACGGAGCGAGAGTAATTATTCCCCAGAGTCGCCCAACCTTCGCCGCATCCTCTCACCAAGATCGGTTGCCAAGGTAGCGCACTCCCTCCGACAACTGACCGACCGGGGCACGGGGGCTTGAAAAGCGTCCGTCCGGATGAAACAACATCGAACCTAATTGAATTTTCATTGAACGACTGCTGGCAGCGTAATTGATTTACGTTGCCCTCGGTCCAAATTCAGTTCATCCCTTTTATGTGTGCGTACTTACCCGGTGGTCCTCCCTGGAAACACGGATCAGTTGTGTCCTAGGAAAAAGAAGAAAGTTTTTATTTTTATGTCGACTTTTTATCCCCTGCACGCGCACGCTAGCAGGTGATGTGAAAAGCGCTCAATGTGGTTTTCCTTACATTTCCTTTTTTTTTTCACCACATCCATCCTGATCTTGCCGCTCGCTGACAACCTTAACCGTTCGGTGATAAATCTTTCTCGGAAACCCTTTTTTCCACTTCCGAGCGCAATCAAAGACGGGTTGACACCGGGACGCAAGACGCCTGGAAAGCTGGGTGGGTCAGGAACATTCAACAAATGCTACCGCCTTTTGGGGCTGGGATTGATTGTTCCTATGGTCTGCTCGGACGGCGAAAGTTCGGTGACGCGTCGTGGCATACGCACAATCACTAAAGCAAAATAACCGTAACAAGGCACCTGGGTGGGTTACTTCCGGAGAGAAAGAACAACAACAACAATAACAAAACCAGCCAATCAAAGCGCCCAGGTACGGCGTTGACGGGCGTCCGGTTGCTTAACAACGCCCCGAAAAAGAAATTCAACTTCAAATATGCCATCGATAGCACAGCTTCCTGGCGACGGTTTTTTTTTTTGGTTTACCTAATGGGCTAATTCTTTGAGGTTTGAGAACCACTTTTTCTTCTCTTCTTTCCCACTTTCCGGTTTTTCTTTTCCCTTGCCAATGTTGGGTTCAATGGCGTACACCTCCAGGCTAACCTCTTTCACTGGGCAACGATTACTGCTGTGGCATTCTGGTCGGTTTGCCTGCACGAATAGCACGAATTGTTACGCTGA
This sequence comes from Anopheles maculatus, assembly GCA_002091835.1. NCBI lineage: Eukaryota > Metazoa > Arthropoda > Insecta > Diptera > Culicidae > Anopheles > Anopheles maculatus. The sequence goes on from KZ063046.1 coordinate 64,148, forward strand.
CGCACTCGAGTAAAAGCATATCCGTTCGTTGTTAGATTGATGTATGGGCCACATTCCTTGCAGCCATATAGATGGGACGGGGTAACATTTTAGCAGAATAGAAAACTAGTGGCAAAAACTGAATCGTGCTTCGTGCTGTAGAGTTCCCATTCACCGTCAGATGAATGCCCTAACCCATCGAAAGATGGTCGCTGCAAGTGGCGTTTGGTGGACGGAGAAGCGAAAATTCGAAACATTTCTGCTCGATACGTGCATTCCACAGGTACGGGCCTGGCATATCATTGGTACTACGCAGCGCATGTTTCGTTTTCGCATCTGAGAAAAAAAACTGGGGAATAAAAGCAAAGATTTGCCTTTGGGGAAACTGGTGGCATTGCACGGATCTTGCCTTCTCGTCATGTTGAACAAAGACGTTCATTGTGTTTTTGTGAAAAGTATATTTTTCGTTAAAGCATGGCGATGCTAGCAACGTGTAACATTACCCACAATTTTTACCTAATGCAGGGCTTCTTTTTCTATTCCAAGAAACGCAAAATGGCGTTAGATTTGTTCGTTCAACTTATTCTATGTCTATGTCTATTCTTATTCTATGTCTTTCTATATTTAGAGAAGAAAAAATTATTTTGTTTTTGTAGAAAAACAAAGCTATCTGCTATTTAACTGAAAAATTGACCGTTTTTCTTTATTAGTAGAGATGTGAATCCTTGATTAGTTTTCATAAATTTGGAATATGGATAAAAAATAACGATTGCAGTGTATCACATTCGTATCACAAAAGAATCAAGGTTGTGTATCCTTAAGTGTCCAAAGTTGTCCTTAAAACAAAGTAACATTTTGAAGGAATTCGGGTTTCTGTTTAAAGCACTGTATACATTTAGAATGAGGAGACTGTGTAGCAGCGAATGCAAGTGTAAAGAGAAGCTATTCGATTCCATGTCCTCCTCTAACGTAAGTTTTTGTTGAATATAGCCGATGATGATACGGTACCTACAACGAAAGTTAAGTCTTCGAGAGATGGTTGTGTGAAGGTAAAACTTATACCTTATAGCCAGTAGTATACCAAGATCGTGCTATGGATATGCTACAATACATTGAAAAATCATTAAATGAATACTTCCAGTGTTGGATAATAGAATAATACCATATCTATAACACCATCTATATATCGATTTCATACTTCTCCTTCTTTCTTGGCCGAACGACCTCTTATGTCATGCCTGCCATCTTGGCTTACTAGACTTATTGTTGCCGCTTAGTTGGATAGTTAGTCCTCACTATGGGAGAACGGTCCAGATGAGACTTGAACCCCAGCCCTGCTGTGTAAAGAAGGGTGCCACTATCGCTTTTACCACCGGTCTGCCAAACATTTAAAAGATTTCATACTATTAAAAGGTATAACCATATCAACATTAGAAAGAAGTACCATTCAAATCATATATTTTTATAACAATTTTGTGTTCACCAAAACTGATCAAACTATTATGTAAGAATAAACAATAAAAAGTAAATAAGAAAACATTGAGACCCATAAAAACTATTATATGTAAATATGTTTCAAAAATTCATAAAAAGGCAGAAAACTCCGGATTTTTTTGTGGTTACTCTGCTACCTTGTTGCCGATCCACTCGTCAGTAAGAAATAAATACTTATATACTACATACTGCTAAAATTTACATGGCAAGAAGCTTCGTAGATGAGGCTTATTTGGATTAGAGTTCTCTTGGTAATCAAAAGCCATCGAACAACGAGCTCTCTTAGGTACTTAGGTTCCTGAAGGTTTCTAGTTGGTAATAGAACAATCAAAAATAAGTTAGAGCTTTTAAAAACAATTTGGGTAATAGGAATACGCTACCCAGCTGAAAAGAATCTAAATATAATTGCTAAAAAGCCAGTATTAGGTTGGAAAGTTTGGTCAAAAATCAGAACAAGGTGATCGCATCTCGCAAATATCTCTTCTTCTTTCTTGGCCTAACGACCTCTTAAGGTCATGCCTGCCATTTCTGGCTTACTAGACTAATTGCTACCGCATAGTAGGTTAGTCTTAATATCTTAATATCTTAAAATCATTTTAAGTCTCCTGCTTTTATTGTACAAAAATTTCATTTGCAAATGCCTCTATTTCTTGCTTTATTAAATCAATTCTTATAATGGTTTCTGATACACAAAGTCATCATTTTGATTTTCTGAATTTAAACACTAGTCCTCCTAGGGCATGGATTCTAGTCTACGCTTAATAAGAAGGTTGTTGAATTCATCAAGTTTTTGAGCAAAACACAGGGTGCTTTGAACAATCATATTTATTGTGTATCGATAGAAGCCCAACTAGTGCCGATCAGTAAAATCACAAAAGACTAACAAACGTATTAGACGAGTTTGGTTTCGTTCGCATTCCTTAATCGAAACCGATTTACCACAATCGTTTGCAATCGAAACCCATCTGACAACATCGTACATATGATCCCCAATGTTTACCAGTATACCTCATCATGTCGACTAATTTCACCCACCCAAATAGTTTGCTTAAACGGTAGCAATTGAGTTCAAATCGTTGACACGACGGATGTTGACTGAACGCAACCCGCTCCCACAAAAGTCTCAACACGCCACGCTCAACCCGCGCGAGTATGTGTGTAAACTAATTAGAACGGAAACCGTTTGCACCAGCACAGAAAGCCGTCAAATGATCTCATCGATCGTTTCACTCACACACCATCACCCCACCACGTTGGTCCTCCTTCAATGATTACAAATTATGTTAAGGCAGTCGCTTGCCGCGGTGCTCATCATCGACACGCGGCACGAATTAATTCACTTCGGCTTCTGTCATTTATCTCACGCACTTCCCACGCAGATTCCGTCCCGTGCTAAATCGTATGCTTCGGTGGCTGTCCCGTTTGACGGGTGCTGTGACAACCATCACGTTGCTCTTCCCGGTTCTCCGGCCACCCGTCGACTGATAAATTGCCGTCCCGTACCCGGTGCCCCGAACGGTTCCAAAATCAATCGATCGAGCTAACTGGAGCCTGGACTGGAGCGCGCGACAAAAAGAGACACCGTCCGTCACATCCGTCTTGTTTATTTTGCTTCTTTTTTTGTTGTTGCTTCTGTGACGTGGCTGACACTGCCTACTGTGTGCCACACGCACGCCAGAGTAATCTGACACGTTTGCTGGGCTGCCTGAAGGCTATGGACTGGGTTGCGTATGGGACGGAATTGGTAGCCTGGAGGCTGGCTGGCGTGGATTGTAAATTTATGACCTTCTATGTCATCGATGTCCTTGTCGCCGTTGTTGCTGTCTACGATCTCTCCACTTCATTTCAATCGATCGAACACTCAATTGCACAGTTGGTGACCGAAGTTGCGAGAAACAAAAAATAACCACCCGAGAGCTTCCTACATCGCTTCGACATGCCAGTGTATCTTTTGTCTTTCGAAGCTGCCAGTTGACAGAGACCAGATAAATGTGCGCCGCGTTCATCTTTTCCGCCTGTTGCCTAGCCTTTTACCACGCAGTCAAGAGAAGGACCGATAGGAACGGTTTTTCACCAAGTTGAGCGTCGGAATTTGTGTGTGCCTTAGTTTTTATGCTGTTGTTATTTCGCCCAAACAACCTCAAAAACGGCATTCAACAATTCGTGAATGAGGATGAGTGATGGTCGACGATTTACCAATTTTTTTTGCCCCCAATACACGCATCGCTCAAAATATGTACGTGTGTGTTTGAGTGTAAATGCAACAAGCAAACAAAGAATGAATGGGAACAGAAGAAGAAAAAAAGCGAAACGCTTTATCTTCCCTGCTGGAATGCGAATTCCCGTACGTATGAGCTATACTTCACGCTACAACAGCTATCTAGCCATCCTCTTTTTGTACTGCTGTACTGCATACACCGAAGAATAAAAACCAGAATCGTCCACGTGCTACACCAAACACCAGGCGTCTCCATCATATTTTCCCCAGCCAACATGTATTACCCGCTCACTGACCGTGTTGGCCGTGTTGGGATGAAAATGCTATTGATTTTTGACAAATTGTTTGCTTTATGCTCTGTTAGCTTTTGCAGTTTTGCATTAATAACAAAGAAAAGAGAGTTAAATTATTCAATACGCATCCAGTGAACCGTTTTGGGCAGTGGCAAACACGGATTGTTGGTTATTTTATTTATTACGTTTCTTATTTTTTACATTTTGTTTTGTTGTTTTCTTGTTTCATCTGCTAGTATACATTTTGGAAACGGAAAATTAAAAACCATTTAATAATATAGCTTATCTCAATGTAAACGTACGGTTTAAACCAATTGCGAAGTGATGATTCTTCACACGATTCTTTTTAATTTTTCAAGTAGGATTCAAACCTAAATTCCCTTCTTGTTTTCTACAACGCAATCGCTTTTGTTTGCTCATTAGAAATTCAGTAAAACCACAGTGAGATTTGTCATAGGTTGTACGAGAAAAAAAAAACCAAGAGACAAATGGACATCCTTTAGGACTTACAAACGTGTTCATTGCCAACCGAGCGTAAAGTTTGTTTTGGCAATGTGAGTAGCTCAATTCATGAGGGCTTATTTTTTTCTCACCATTACATATCCCCTCAAGCGACAACAGCAACAAAAAAACACCCCAAAACACCCCAACAAGCGGTTACGTTTTATGTGGTGGGAATTGAGAGGTAAAACAGACTTTATGAAGCCGTCCCATTGTATTTCACCAACAATAGACGAAAATACAACCCACCGGCGCTTCTTCCGTTACGCTTCAGTATATAAATTTCCATCGCGTGTTGGAAACAGGGGGCACACAGAATAAGCGCCGGATAGCGAGCGATGAGCAGAATTTGTACGCACATAACTTGCACACTTAATAGAGGGATGTAACTGTAGTGTGGATGGTGGTGACGATGATGGTGGTAGCATGATGACACCGTGGTGGACACACTCATCGGCAGAATATTCCATCGGCAAAACGAAACGAGAGGATGAACACAGCGTGATAAGGAAAATTGAAAGCAGATTTTTCATCTCGATAAGAGCTCCAGCTAAAAATCGATGATCGTTAGGTGGCGAAAAGTGCAAGCATTTCGTGTGTATTCCCACGCCGGGACGCACCAGCGCTCAAGGATGCTTTCGCTTTTCTTCACGCGCGTCTCGCGTAAACGCCACCATCACATTATGCGGTCAACGTGCGGGAGGAGTTTGGGTTGGTGGGACGCAATGAAAACACCGTCCACTGCCGAGTGTCCTTCAATGCGAGCGTCAGCAGACGATGGCTAGCGATGGGATGGTAAAGGAATTTACGGATTGTGTTCCACATAATGGGACTGTGATTTTTACTCGTTTCATAAAGTACGCAACCTTATTGTTATACCCAGAGGGTTACAATCAAGCTTTGGAAGATGCCGATGGTATTTTTGTTACGTTTGCGTAATAATTACAATTGCCATGATTATTTATAAAATTAGATTTTTTTGTTATATTCTTCACTTTGTTATATTATTGCAGTAATGAATCATCCCGTTTCCACTTTGATAAGAAATCACTTTTTTAAGTTCATGTTAGATGTGTCAAATATGTTACTATTTTAAAAATCAAAACGTACGTGAATCATGATTATGATTTGCAACAAATGTATTGCCAAACAAACAACAAACAACAACAAGAAAATGAAATCAAACATTTTAGGCTCTATTTAGTCATTAATCACATAAAAAAACAGTAAACAAAAATTTAGACTTCAGAAAATTTAAATAAAAGATCTATAAATAGAAAAATTATCTTACAACAGGTGTATCAACAGGAAATCGAATATTTGTCCAAGATACAAGCACAGTAATGTATAGGGAAGGAAGTAAGACAGAAGATAGTTGTGGTATTGCACACACAAGCACCCGTCATTATTCACATGCTAGAAATAAGGGAAAACATAACATATAAATCATATACACTGATAGTCTAGTAGGGTATAGCCTTGCAAAAAGAGAACAGCTGAACAATATTATTGAAAACAAAATCCTTTAATATTATAATTTTTCAAAAATACCTCAACATACAGATAGAGAAGGAAATGACAGGACACCAGAGAATGGAATGGAAAGGAGATGAAAGAGACAACGAGGGCAGACGTTAAAGCCGATTCATTAGATTCGTGTAAGAAGTGAGATATTTAAAAGATTAGGAAATACTACACAAAAGACTCAGTGTCTATAAAGTATATCAGTGTCCACTTTCTTTAGCTCTATAACCTGACTAGCTCTTGGACTGCTTTTATTGGCTTTCTTTGCCTTATCTGAAGATCAGGCACCGTCCACGCATAGAAGATCAATAATTCAGGACGAAAAAGTCGTTCGATTACGGTTAGTCATTCAAAAAAACCGATTCTGCAGGACGCATCATCTATTTTTGATACTCTGTTGCAGGATACAACAGTTCCATTCACTGCTTCATCTAGGACATTGACATTCCTCATCACCGGACGTATACTAAGAAACCTGTATCATAGTTTCACAAAGACATGCCCTAGTTTTCTCGTCATTTATTGCAGTTTTCCAAGAGTCGTCAGATATTCTTCAAGATTTCACCAACACGGGTAGCCTACACCATTTAGCAATGAATGAAATGTTCTTATCGGTGGCAACGAAATGAAGGAATGCAGTTAAAATCGGTGGCCAATTTTGACCACCAACTAACTCAATTAGTTTATCCGTCTGGTTCAAGGATTGCCTCTGTTGAGGCACAAATATTTAACCTCAGATCCTTGATTTTTACCATATTCTTCTTCTCAACTTAATTGCTAGGTTATGCCTCTAATCGATTATTAGACTTATTTATACCACATTATTAAATAAACAGCGCTCACTACGGGGGAGCGATCCTGTCAAATACTCGTCTTGACGTGTGAAGCTACTGCATCGGCCACCGGATCGCCATATAACAAAATGTTATTGAAAACTCGTTTAAAACAATATATTTACTTTGAATACACACTATATTACAACAAGTTTGCTAATTTTGTTACTTTAATACATATCTGGATCTATTTTTTCTGGAATTATTGAAATTTTAAAGATTTTAAAGTTTGAACAGCTACATCTACTTGCAGATGTCATTGCGTATTAATCCAACAAATTCCCTGCAAAAAGTGTGTTTTATTCTGCTTTACTAAAAACAAAAATTGTTAAACCTCTGTAATCAACAACAAGCGCCCTTTTTGAACAGTCTGGTTGTGCAAAGCTACCATTCACGTCAAAACCAAAACCTACGCACATCAACTTAATCAATCGAATTGTGGTTAAATTTGCTGACTCGCGGTTCCAACCGAGCACTAGCGAAATCCGTCATCAGCACACCCTATCGGCCCAAACCCCCGAAAGCTCAGTGGCAGTGCCGGCAGGCTGCGTTAAAAATTCAATTAATTAAAACTAACTTTAGCGCTTGCGTTTGCCACCACAGCTAAATTAATAGCCACCATCGGTTGGGAAGTGAGCTTTTTTGTGAGCGGCAGCCGAGCTTCTAAATATATTTGAATAATAGATCCCGAGATCCCGACAGCCACACCGCCGACGAACAACAATCGGCAAATTGGAAACGGATGCCAGCAGTAAAGTGAAGTGCGTTTTAAAACAATGCTGTGATTGATTTCGGTTCGTACCACCCGCTGCGCTGCGCACCATTGCCCTTGGAATCTTTTTAATTTATTTCAAACTTTTGCCAAACAAGCGTTCACTCAAACACGTTGGGCGTGCGGGAGTCTGGTACGGCCCCGACCCCGGAATTAATTGCCGGCATGTACAATGTACCAGCCAACACTTTCCCGATGACTTTTGTGAATAATGTTTTTCTTTGCATTTCTCTGTCTTTTCTCTCTCTCTCTTTCTTGCTTCGCCACGACACAACAGGACCAGCAACAGGCCAAACATCGGCACCGGCGGCAGAACGCGGTGGACGATGGGTACGCGGCTGCCACCGGGGACGAATCGTCCTTGGGCGGTCCCATCGGGCCCGCTGACGATGGCGGTGAGGAAAATTTCATCGCACTAGCACCAGATGAAGCGGATATTTATAACTTCTCCAACATCATGAGCATGACCATGGCGAACGGGCCGGGCGGTGCTGGTGGAACGCGCAGCGGCAATGTAAATGAGGCAAATCCATTTAATGAATTTCGCAATACACCACGCCAACGCGACCATTCCCCGGGACAGGATACGCCCGGTGACATTGAGCAGCTGCCGTCAGTGGCAAAGGGTGAAAAGGAGCTGCCCGAGCTGACGCTAGACGACGACGATGGTGACGACGCGAATAGGTACGTTGGCGATGGTGGTGCGTTAGGAGAACGGATCGGCACACTGCGAGGACGCTTCGATGCGGAACCGAACCGAGAGGACGAGGACGGTGGCAACGGTGGTGAGGTCGAGTCAGAATCGGACGATGATAATGCGATCGAGAGGAGTCGCTATCTGACGAAGGATATGCCGTCCGACGACGGACAGGATGCGCGTACTTCCCGTACCGATTCCGATGCAGCACTGCTGAGCAACAGCATTGACTTTTTGAACTCGATCGATGGTGCGTACCTGCTGGCTAATGCGGCGGGCGGTGGGCAGGAGGGAGAGGACGGCGAGAAAAGGAGTGATCTTGCACGAAAAATACTGGACGACAATGGTGAGTGAAGATAAATCAAACTAATCGTCGTAATTTATGGTTCCTTGGAAAAGGTTAAAATATGATGGTGCTAAGATGATTGTGGTTGTTTCTTCGTTCGAAGGGAAAATTTATTATTTTCCGGTAACATAAATTAATCATTCTTGAAAAACACCTTTTCATAAACACGGTCGATTTGATTAACGTGTTTTAAAGGCGTCGT
>KZ063047.1:1567-20039 GCA_002091835.1 Anopheles maculatus
AAAAAAAAACAACGCAGTTTAAGATATTACGATGCAGATAAATCTTACAGTGTTTAGTAAAGGGAAGCACAGTCAGCTAAAACGTCAAGTGAAAGAAACGTGTTTCTCCAATCCTAACGGTTTTTTTTCGTAAAAGTGAACTTTTTGAAAAAGGATGTCGAGTAGTGATAGAACCTTCAGAGTGGATTTTTCACAAATCCCGCGGAGACCATCTAGAACGGAAATATTTAATTTCCTTACGGAGAAGCTGAATTTAACAGCGGAGAGATTGGAAATGGTCCAATTGTTAAACCTCATATCCACGGTGGTGGTGGAGATGAAGGAGGAAAGTGAGGCTCTCATCATAGTGGAGCTTAACGACCGCAAACACTACTTTAAGTGTAACGGAGTTGATTATGCAGTCCCCGTACTCATGGAGGACGATACTAAAAACATCACCATTCAAGAGGTGTCCGCTAAGGTGACAAATGCGGACATCATATCAGCGCTGGAAGCTTTTGGAGACGTGAAAGTGGCAAAGGACCTCCTCTGGGAGGAGCCTACACCTTTCCCAGGCGTTAGAAACGGGAACAGAGCGGTGAAAATGCTCATCAATCGAGCAATACCGTCGTATATAACCATTAAGGGTGAGCGTGGTAGAATTATCTACCCAGGGCAGGAGCAAACTTGCATGTACTGCGACGAAGCGGTGCACTATGGCGTGTCCTGCACCCAAAACAGAAAAAAGAACAACTATTGCGGCTCTACTCGGCAATTTTGCAAAATAAGAGCATTAAGCAGGGTGAAAGCCAGACAGAAAGGGAAAGTACTCCCTCAAACGTGCCAACACAGGTCACACGCCTACAAGCAACAAGAAAAAAATCCTCAAGCAACAAGCAAAATGAGTCTGCTAGAACGAAAGGACTATGACAAAAGTGACACTAATACTCACCATGAACAAAAGAGCCATGTCTGAGAGCTCAAACTTAGACACTGACGAGGACGCAGTTTGTTTGAACGCAGGGGTTTCAACAAACACATTTAAAAAGCCACAAAAAAATCTCTTAATACAAACGAACGAAACATATCAAACATTATCTGTTTAATCGGTTTTTTGTATTGGGAAATAGTTTTTTTTCTCTCATAAAAAAAGGAAAAAGTTAAATTTATTTTGATCAAACATAGAATGACATCCACTATAAAAATTTTCCAAACGAACATAACTAGCTTAGCAAAAAACAAGGACGAACTAGAGAGAATGCTGCTGGCACAAGATATCACAGCCGCTTGTATTTGTGAAGCCTGGCTAGACGATAGTAATATACACAAAACTAAAATACACAATTATAACCTTATTAACAACAATAGATCGGACGGTTATGGAGGCACCGCAATATACATTCAAAAAAACAAAAAATTCAGAATTACTAATAGACTAAATAATGATAACATTCAAATTACAGAAATAGAACTTATACAGGAAAAAAAATAAATAATTAGCATTTACGCTGCCCCGAGAACACCAATACTAGATTTTAAAGACACTATCACACAAATTCTACACAGTATAAATAACACAAAGTGCCTAATAGCAGCAGACCTCAACGCTCACCATACGTCATGGGGAAATCCATGGAGCGACAATAAAGGTATGTTCATTATAAATGAAATAGACAACACATAATTCACACTCTTACACAACGAAGAATTATAACCCTAATGATCCAAACAAAAGAAGTACGGCAATAGATTTAACATTAGTAACAGAAAACATAACAGACAAATGTAAAAGGATAGTATTAAACCATCACATGGGAGCCACCAACCATAAAACCATAATAACTACAATAGAGACAGACAATCATAAAAATGCTAGACTGATCACAAACAAAACAAAACTTTTTCAGGACCTAAAACAGCTAAAACTGGAAGAAAACACCTCAGTGAAAGAAATATTCAAAAAAATTAACAGATTAGTAAAAACTAACACCTCCAAATCAACAAAACCACTAAAAATCTGGTGGAATAGGGAAACAGAGAAAGCATGGAGAGAGAAAAACGTATGCAGACAAATTTTCAATAGAAATAGAACAATAGAAAATGAAATTGAATTAAAAAAAAAAATTAACCAAATTCAGAGTAACAAAAAGAAAACACAAAATGTTAAAATATGAGCAAAAACTGAGCGAAATTAACTCCCACTGAAATACCACTGAACTCTGGAGGTTTATCGGGCGGATAGAGGGAAAACACACCAGTACAAAAGACGAAAATTTCATCCACAACAATAGAGACGCCGCCAAAACATTCCTAAATGAAAACTTACAAAACAACAGAAAGGGAAATAAAAAACCATATAAGGATGCTAGACCATTGCAGGACATTATGACAGAAGAAAGGTGGCATAACATTTTAAGCAAAAAGAAAAACACAGCACCAGGATCCGACCACATATCCTATGAGATATTGAAAAACATAAACCGACAAACAGCCATCAAAATGATAGAGGAAATAAATAGTATGTGGATAAAAGGCACCCTAAAGAAAAAATATAAGAATATAGAAATAATAGCAATCCCCAAACCAGGCTCAGACAAAAATAACATAAACAATTACAGGCCTATAGCAAAAATACCGGCAGTAACAAAAATCATTAACTCAGCAATTTTGGAAGATCTAAATAGTTTCTGCATAATAACAACATAATACCGATAACCTCCTTCGGTTTCAAAAAAAAAAAAAACTGCACAACAAACCAATGCGTTAACTATCTGGTGAATGAAATAACGGCTAACAAGAGGAAAAAATACCAAACGGGAGTAATATTTATAGACCTAAAAAGTGCGTACAATAATGTACACACGGACACACTAATAGAAACTCTGGAACAGCACCAGATTCCCATAGAGATAATAAGGTGGATAGGAAGTTTTCTAAACAACCGAACAGTGGAAATAAAAACAGAAGGAGGAAAAATCAGGAAACTAGTCTCAAACGGCCTACCACAAGGAGATGTGCTCTCACCCACCTTATTCAATATCTATACAAAAAACATTCACGAAGCGCTTATCGATAACAATAGTAAAATCCTTCAGTACGCGGATGATTTCGTGATTATTCAAAGGGGAAAAACACCTACTGAACTAGAAAGTAGAATGCAAACAGCAATCAACGGGTTCACAACAGCAACTGAAGAACTAAAACTCCCAATTAACATCGGCAAGACTAAAATGATGATATTTAGTAAAGACCCACAAACCATTAAAATTAAGGTAAAAACCATAGATATAGAAAGAGTAACCACCTACAAATACCTCGGAGTGTGGGTGGATGGTAGGGGCGGCCCGGTGGTGATGCGACAGCGGCGCCGGTCTTCACACGGCAGGACCGGGGCAGGCATGACCTTAAGAGGTCGTTAGGCCAAGAAAGAAGAAATGGGTGGATGGAAACCTTTTCTTCAGGAGACACGTAGAAGAACTAAAAAACAAGGCCAGGAAAAGACTACAAATAATCAGAAGAATCTGCAATACAAAAAACTACCTAAGCCCTGAAAAAACAATCACGGTCCATAGAGTGATCATTAGAAACACTCTGGAAAGTGGCTCGTTATACACTCTAAATGCAAAAAAATCTTTAATTAAATCTATGGACACTATCACTAACCAATCACTGAGAAAGGTCACTGGATGCTCAAAAACTACTCCCATAAACACCTTAATGGCCATAGCAGCAGAAACCCCTCCACATATTAGGGCAAAATACATAGCCAAGAAAGATATGTTCAAGACTATAGTCAAACAGGATAGGATTCAAAAATCCACAGGGATCAGATGAAAAAAGCCTTTCAGGAAAACAGCCGACCAAGAAAAAAGAACTGGATGGAAAAGTTATTTGAGGAAAACTTAGACATCTTGAAAAACACCGCAAAAATCAAAACAAACGACATAAACAAAACGATTAAAATTCGCAGTGAAATTGGTGAAAACCTCTCCAAGAACTCAGTAGGAGGAAAAACAACCATGAAACATATCTGTGAGCAAGAACTAAAGGAGCTAAAGAAAACAAACACCCTAGTATTCACAGACGGCAGTAAGAGTGTCGAGGGATGTGGTATACGAAATTGCATAACATATCCAAATAGCAATAGATACTGGGCACTGAAATTTAGAAAAAAATGCTTAACCCCGATAACATCCATAGAACTAACCGCCATAGAAAAAGCCATAGAAATAATAATTAAAGAAAAAATCAAAAATTTCATAATCCTTACGGACAGGCAGGCCGCGTGCAAAATCCTCATAAATTCGCAATCCCTCAACCAAATAGACGAAATACCATACAACATCCTGAATGGATGCAAAATTTCAAACTCAGAAATAAGATGGATTCCAGGGCACCTTGGCCTGCAGGGAAATGAAAAAGCAGATGAGCTAGCGAAAAAGGGCATTTTTGAAACCGCTTTACACACGATAACAAATTACGATTAACAGATATTAATAATATGCTAGTTGAAAATATAAAAACCGAGAATAGAGAATGGTTTAAAAACACTAGTGAAAAAAAAAGGACGCAAATTCCTTAGATTCCAAAAAGAATTTGCAGATATGTAAACCATGGCATCACAAATCAAAGCTTACATCCCATGAGATAAAAACAACAAACATAATCATAGCTGGACCTTTCAAAATATTGGCTCAACAAAATGAGAATTACCGACAATGGCAATTGTGATACATGTAATATTCCTGAAACAGGAATACACAACATTTTTTACTGCAACAGATACCAGACCCAACGAGAAAAGTACGACATCTCCTTCGATACATTTCTAGAGAAATGGAAAGATCCGAACGGAAACATGATCAAAAACATTACCAAATTCCTAAGGGGCTGCTCTAGCAAATGTCGTTTACGACATGTTTTATGAGTGCTCTAGCATTTGTTGGCCAACATATAGCTGTCGGTCAAACTGTCAACGAACAACCGATCGGTTTGGCATATATGTTTGACAACCAGCAATGTTTTTTACCAAGATTGCTATCGTGAAGGTATGTCAACGAACAAATACAAACCGATTTGTATTACGACAAATGTTCGTTGATGTTTGACAACTTACTCTAGAGCACCTCCATGCAGCCCCAAACGTTTGTTTTTGCCGGTTGTCGAAACGACATTTGCGAGAGCAGCGCCTTACCGGAGTCGGTGTTGGCTGAACCATCGAAAACGGGACGAACCTTTGTGCTGGAACTTGATGCTTTTATAACTGGATGATGCGGCAAGTAATAATGGGCCTCGTCGTTGCTAGGGCTCACCCTTGCTTTGGTAAAAAAACCTTTGCTGGCGTAGTCGTTGATAACAGCTCTATACTCCTGTTTCAACCATTGGTCCCGATTGAAACGACGCTCCAGTTGTAAGAACCGCTTTCTCACTGCTGACTCGGATTGTCCCAATTGGTTTTGCAAACCACACTTAAATGGAAGCCTGACTACGTATCTGCCTTCACTATCCCGTTGATGGTATTGCACAAAATGAGCTTCGCAATCTTTTTCCTCCTGAGTGTACTGCGGTGCCCCACGAATTTCTTCCATGACCCAAAACCGCTCAATTAAGTCTTCTAACCGCGTGCATGTTCCACAAGTAGCATCTTGACTTCCTTTTACAGGCACTAAAGTTTTGCCTATTGCCACCCAACCGAAAATGGTATTTATGAAGGTAGGAAGTGCAGATGTGTCGAACCGTATATTTCCATGCTTACAGGGTTTCGATCCATATAATTGCACATTTCATCCGGTATCACGCAAGTTTGAATCACTTAGTGTTAGGTGCACCCTGTGCTAACACCCCATGGGCTAGTAGAGAGACTACACACACTCCCGTTGATAGTGGTTGTCAACGGAAGAGTAGTTGTGATCACTCTCTCTGCTCCCGACCGGCCCGAACGACGGACGTATTTTAGCACTGTGATTGGCGTTAACGTTTTTACCGTATTAATTGTATACTTGTAATTTTAGAAATACATCATTATACGTTAAGCAATACAAAACTTAGCATAGATGTGCAATCCATTGGCGGCGAAATTCGGTTGCTGAGAAGGTATTTGCAAACTGACAGCCTCGGAAACGGGCGAAAATGCTTTTCGAAGTTTGTGAGCCGTAGGTTCTATTGAATGCATCGGTCACTAAAAACTGTCATACCGCTCGAAGTAGGTTTGTGTTAGATAGTGTTAGGTGCACCCTGTGCTAACACCCCATGGGCTAGTAGAGAGACTACACACACTCCCGTTGATAGTGGTTGTCAACGGAAGAGTAGTTGTGATCACTCTCTCTGCTCCCGACCGGCCCGAACGACGGACGTATTTTAGCACTGTGATTGGCGTTAACGTTTTTACCGTATTAATTGTATACTTGTAATTTTAGAAATACATCATTATACGTTAAGCAATACAAAACTTAGCATAGATGTGCAATCCATTGGCGGCGAAATTCGGTTGCTGAGAAGGTATTTGCAAAAGTAACAGAGCAAATGTTAATCTTCTTCTTCTTCTTTGTTGGCCTAACGACCACTTAGGTCATGCCTGCCATTTCTGGCTTACTAGACTAATTGATACCGCATAGTTGGGTAGTCAATCCTCACTATGGGGGAACGGCCCAGATGAGACTTGAACCCCGGTCCTGCCGTGTGAAGACCGGCGCCGCTGTCGCATCACAACCGGGCCGCGATCCGAGTGAGAAGGTATTTGCAAAAATAACAGAGCAAATGTTAATCATACAGGGGATTTTACGAACACAGTAAACAAATGACTGTGGGGCGGCCCGGTGGTGTATCCGATAGCGGCGCCGGTCTTCACACGGCAGGACCGGGGTTCGAATCCCGGCGGACCGCCTCCCCGTACGCAGAACTGACTATTCTGCTACGGGTAAAACACAAGTCATAGAAAGCTAGAAATAGCAGGCCAAGACCTAAAGAGGTTGTAGTGCCAGAGAAGAAGAAGAAGAAACAAATGACTGACACTTGTAGGGTTGAAAGATTGAACTGATTTGACAGGTTGAACCGATTGCAACTTCCCGCCGCTGTGTTCGTAAAATCCCCTATATGATTAACAATTGCTCTGTTATTTTTGCTGTTGGGAGCCACCCTGTATGATGAAGGACTTGGCGGCTAGCGGAGATGACAGGCGGCTAACCTGGCAGCGCACGCTAACGGGACAAGAGAAGCGGCTCGGATCTTCTCTCCAAGCCGTCAACCGAGCAAGACGTGTTTCCTGTACTTTCGTGTTGTATTTGATTGAGAACTGTGGAAGTTGTGTAAAATATCAGCGAAAATCATCAAATATATCAGTGGCGACGAGATTTGTTTCCTGCAAAGCTGTTTCATCGGTTTATCGCGCGTTTTTCTTGATTCATCTTGTTTTAACATCGGAGGACGCGTACACTCGACATGATGGAACAAAATGGCGGACCATCGCGGAGCAGCGACGACCAAAGCCATCGAACCGACGCTAAATTGCCATTGGACTCAAATGCTCTGATTCAAGAGATTTTCAGACAGCAGCAGCAGATTTTGTATCAACAGCAGCAATCTTTTATGCAGCAACAAGAGCAACTGATTATAATGGTATTCGGATGGAAACAATAATTAATCTTTTCCAGCACAAATTACGATAGCAGAGAAAACAGCGTGGCTTTTATTTTGAGGTAAACTCATCGACTAGTTTATACACCGCACACCGGAAACTGTCAAACCCCACCATCATAGCGCCAGCTGTCAAACGCGTCTACTGCCAATAGGTTGTTTCTTAACACTGATAACCAGAGTTCTTGCTACCGTAGGGCTGCAGCAACAGGCGGGAAACGAGCAGATAATAGATGCTTTGGTAAAGCACATACAGGAATTCCACTACGATCCGGAAGAAGCATTGACGTTCGACGCGTGGTTTGCGCGGTATGAAGACCTATTCGAAAAGGATGCGGAGCGGCTGGATGATGCTGCCCGTGTACGTCTTTTGCTTCGGAAGCTTGGTGTAGCCGAGCACGAACGGTATGTTATTTCGGAGAAACAATGGCGCGCGATCGGCAGTCCTGAGTTGATTCCTCCAAGCGTGAAAGTGAATACGGCGCCCGGTGATCCGTTGCACATGGGGGGCGAGCTCCGATGTGCAGTAACAATTGGCCAGCAGTGTAAAGAATGTGTGATCCGAGTAACAGAAGCAGACTTACTGTTGTTGGGAGCGGATTTAATGGACACATTTGGTCTGTGGGATGTTCCTTTGGCAGCGATATGCAGTGAAATTAATCTGGTAGAAACAACAGAACAAGCGAAGATCCTGCAAAAAGCATTTCCTACTGTTGCAAAACGTAAACACTGACGGGTGACAGTTAGGCACCAGGATAGGGAGCGTGTCTATAAACAAGGGTTGAAAGATAAAAAAGTGTAGGCAGCGAAAAAGGGGCTATAAATAGAGAGGGATATGCGCCATTGGCTTTCTTCAACCACCAAGTCAGGTAACAAACGGTAATTACGCTAAATCGAGTAATATTTTGGCACTTTAAAAACTAAGTACACCGCTGAACAATAAAAACGAGTTGTATTGACACGCCTAAAAAAGACTCACAAAATTCCGTTACGTTACACCTACTCTATTTTCGTCTCAGCTAGGACGGTGCAAGAAAGGAAATGTAAAGTTGATGCTGAAGGAAGGAGTTACCCCAGTGTTCAGGCCCAAGAGACCGGTGGCTTATGCGATGCTACAAGCAGTAGATGACGAGCTACTGAGGTTGGAAAAGGAAGGTATTATTACGCGAGTCGAATACTCGGAATGGGCAGCACCCATCGTAGTGGTACGAAAGGCTAATGGAACCATCCGGATTTGCGGAGACTATTCAACGGGTTTGAATAACGCTCTGATGGCACACCAGTATCCACTACCTTTACCCGAGGAAATTTTTGCCAACTTGAGTAATTGTGCCGTGTTTAGCCAGATAGATCTCTCTGATGCGTTCTTGCAAGTCGAGGTGGATGAAGATCAGCGCGGGTTGTTGACAGTAAACACCCATCGAGGTCTATATCGGTTCAACCGCTTACCACCAGGCGTTAAGGCAGCGCCGGGAGCGTTCCAACAACTAATGGACACCATGTTGGCTGGCCTGGAAGGTGTCGCAGCGTACATGGACGACATCGTAGTTGGTGGCAAGGACATAGCAACTCACAATAAGAATCTTTGGGCGGTTTTGGAGCGACTCCAGGAGTATGGATTCACGATACGAGCAAGTAAGTGCAATTTCCATAAACCCCAAATTAAATATTTAGGCCATCTTATCGACGCAAAAGGTTTACGTCCGGATCCTGATAAAATTAAGGCCATAGTTGAGTTGCAGCCCCCTACTGATGTACCAGGAGTGCGGTCATTCCTGGGTGCGATAAACTTTTATGGGAAGTTTGTCCATAATATGCGCATGCTTCGACAACCCTTGGATGAGTTGCTCAAAGAAGGAAAGGTTTTTTGCTGGACACAACAATGTCAACATGCCTTTGAGCAATTTAAAAAGATTTTGGCCTCTGATTTATTACTTACGCATTATAACCCACGGCTCGAGATAGTAGTTTCGGCAGATGCCTCTTCGGTAGGAGTAGGTGCTACCATAGCACATAGATGGCCCGATGGAAAAATGAAGGTAGTTCAACACGCGTCGCGAGCGCTTACAGCAGCTGAGCAGCGTTATAGTCAGCCTGACCGTGAAGGGCTAGCGATTATTTTTGCTGTTACTAAATTCCATCGGATGCTATTTGGCCGTCATTTTCTTCTCCAAACAGACCATCAGCCATTGCTCCGTATCTTTGGTTCTAAGAAGGGTATACCTGTATATACGGCTAATCGTCTTCAGCGTTTCGCCTTAACGTTGTTACTCTACGATTTTGATATACAGTATGTGCCTACAGAAAAGTTCGGGAATGCTGATGTACTCTCGCGATTGATGGATAAACATGAAAAGCCGGAACAAGATTTTGTAATTGCGAGCATCGAGTTAGATGATGATATCGGAGGCCTAGTGAAGAATGCAGCAAATATTTTGCCGATTGCATTTAAAGATGTAGTGCGCGAGTCGCAGAGAGACCCTTTGCTTCGGGTCGTGTTCAACTACGTCCAGTGTGGGTGGCCGGAGAAAATAGATAATGCGGAGCTGAAAATCTTCTACGCGAGACGTGAATCCCTTTCAACAATCGAGAATTGTATAACCTTCGGAGAGCGTTTAGTAATTCCTGCGTCGCAGCGTCGACGGGTGTTAGCGATGATGCACCGTGGTCATCCGGGAATTGAACGCATGAAATCGATAGCACGAAGCTATGTTTATTGGCCGAGTATTGATGCGGATATTGCGGAAATGGTGAAGTCATGTAAATCATGCGCAATGGCAGCTAAGTCGCCGAATCATAGCTCTCCAGTACCGTGGCCGAAAACAGATGCACCGTGGCAGCGTGTGCACATAGATTACGCTGGTCCAATTGACGGTCTCTATTTCCTTCTGGTAATCGACTCATTATCAAAATGGCCTGAGATTGTTTCGACTTCACAAATATCCGCTACTAAGACTGTCGCAATATTGAGAGGATTGTGTTCTAGATATGGCATGCCAAACACGATCGTAAGCGACAATGGACGCCAATTTACGAGTTCAACGTTTGCTGACTTCTGCAATACGAATGGAATCGAGCATATCACGACTGCCCCCTATCACCCTCAGTCGAATGGGCAAGCGGAAAGATTCGTAGACTCTTTTAAAAGAGCGCTTAAAAAGATTAGGGTGGGGAAGGTGTCGCTACAGGAAGCCTTGGATACGTTTCTTCTTGCATATAGAAGCACACCCAATAAGCAGATCGATGGAATGCGAACTCCAGCAGATATCATGTTTGGCCGTAAAATTCGTACTTGCCTGGATTTATTACGACCGCCAACCCACTTTGCACCAAATGATGAGATTCGACCCAGAGTGTTCGACGTTGGTCAAACTGTATATGCCAAGGAATACAGAAGTAACACCTGGAACTGGGTACCTGGTGTGGTCAACAGGCGCATAGGAAAAGTAATGTACGAAATATCGAACGCATCGGGAAGCAAATGGCGTTCTCATATCAACCAGTTACGACCACGACTGAAGGAGAGGAATGCAGCTACGTCGAACGTAGATCACCGAGACACTAGGCAGCCTTCCATAGCTTTGGACATTTTGCTCGATGAATGCCTACCCAATGCAAGCTATGTGTCGGATACGAGTTCATCTTCGTCTTCTTCGCCGGCTTCATCGGCATATTCATTTTCAGCTTCATCGCCATCATCGTCATCCACGAACACTGGATCATTGCCGAGATCGTCCTCACCGCCAGCAAGGAATACGGAGACACTAAGTTCCCCGGGCTTCATGACAGCTGAGAGTGGATCATCTTCGCCGGTACAGCCCTTACGTCGTTCTTCGCGAACTCGAAGACCTCCACAATGGATGATGCCGTACCAGCGGTATTGAAGAGGGGGGATGTTGGGAGCCACCCTGTATGATGAAGGACTTGGCGGCTAGCGGAGATGACAGGCGGCTAAACTGGCAGCGCACGCTAACGGGACAAGAGAAGCGGCTCGGATCTTCTCTCCAAGCCGTCAACCCAGCAAGACGTGTTTCCTGTATTTTCGTGTTGTATTTGATTGAGAACTGTGGAAGTTGTGTAAAATATCAGCGAAAATCATCAAATATATCATTTGCAAATACCTTCTCAGCAACTCAGCAATTTCGCCGTCAATGGATTGCAAATCTATGCTAAGTGATTCAAACTTGCGTGATACCGGATGAAATGTGCAATTATATGGATCGAAACCCTGTATCAGGTTTCAAAAATTTCGCATAAAACTCAAAACCCAACAACAAGTACACTTTAGCATCACCATCAAAGTCGGGATCCGCGAGCACAAAGTTTTTCGGGAGATTCTGCCTATTCATTTGTGCCCCAGCTACTGGCCTGTACCTCGAAATTGCTGGCAACACGAGAAACACCATTTGTTCTTTAAAATTAGAGTTCCTTGAACGTATGATCGTTGTAACTGATGTTGTTACCTCCACCTTAGAGTGACCCACTCCTGTCAACGCTATTTTACTTTCATGATGTGGTAACTTAAGCCGCGCAGCGAAGTCCTTGGTCATCAGGTTTACCTGGAATCCACTATCAATTAATGCCCTTGCTGGCAACCAATTGTTTCCGTAAGTACGCACATTCACTATAGCCGCCGACAATAGCACGGAAGTACACATTCTATCAGATGACGCGTTGACCACTACATCCTGAACGTTAGAAGTAGATCGAATTTCTTCACGAGAGGATGAGGGAAACTCTTGACCGCGAACACCTTCATGTAGGAGAGCATGATGCTTTCGGTTGCACAAATGACACCGTACACGGGACCAGCACTTCGCTTGAAAATGACCTTGTTTCAAACAGTTAACACATAACTTCCTTATCTCAACTATTTCACGTCGTCTTGGCAACGATAAGCTCCGAAACGCTTCACAATGTTCCAACATATGCGATCCGTCGCATTTAACGCATTTTACTTCCGCAGTCACATTGGTCTTAACGCGTCGTTCACCAATGAATTTGCCGCCCGCCGTTGGCCTATCCACTGTACATGCGTCCATTATGCGTATTTGAGTGCGCAGAAAGTTTAATAAATCGGTCACTGTATTCTTCTCATTTTCTTCCACGTGCTTTTCCCACGTTTGCTGGGTGCTTTCGTCCAATTTAGAAATGTTGATTTGGATAATCAAACATCCCCACTGATTTGTAGATTCGTCTAGCTGCGCCAGAATGTTCAGGTTTCTTTCAAAGTAATCAATAAGTCCATGAATACCCGCCGTGTTCATGTCTTTCATGCGTGGCCTTTGCAGCATTGCGTTTACATAGCGCTTTTTCAAAAGATGTTCATTAGAATAGCGCTTCTGCAAAGCAGCCCATGCCACGTTATAGTTCGTATTGCATGCTTGCAAGGCATCTACCACTTTTAGAAGTGGTCTTGAAAGCCTTTCAACGATCCTTTCAAGTATAACATTTTCTCGACCAATGAAAGCTTTTCGTTCTCATGTACACTGACAACAAACATGTCGTGGAAAGGGAGCCATTCGTCGTATTTTCCCGAAAATTGTGGAAGCGTCAAACGCGGCAATCTAAATCTATTGTGCTCTTCGCTCGTTCGTTCCTGCTTCACACTCGAACGCTCACCTCCAGCATGCAGTTTTTCCAATAATTATCCTTTCAAACACATCACTTTGTCTTCAATGCTACCGTAAAGCATTTCGTCTTCTTCTTTATTCCCCTTTTCACTGATCTGCCGTGCGACTTGTTGGAACTCCTTCCAACGCTGGTTCAACAGATCAACATGCGGTTGCAATTCCGAGAATTCATTCTCTTTGTCTTGCGCCAAAAACGTGTCGATTCTTGTCAACGATTGCACGATCCGATCGCGCTCGCGCTTTAGGAACGCCATGCTTGCACCTTTGTCGTTTTTTCGTTGCATCACGCTCCGTGTACGCTCGTCAGAAAATCCTTCGCAAGGCTCTTCGCCGCTACTCGTCATTGCAAACACACACAAAAGCCACTAGCACATGCGATTCCTTACGTTACACGATTTTTTCTTAATCAGAAATCCCTCGAATTGATACACTTGATTTCACACGCTTCTGCGATTTTTACAATAAGAAATCACCAATGTTTTATGGGTCCTTTCTACTTTTAACTACGATTTTTGCAAACGCACAATAATTCAACAATCTTGGTCATGGCACCAATGTTGCGTTTCAAAGCTATTTCTCGGCCTTACGTTGTGATTTTTGAATACCGAAAACTGATCGCCACAAATAAGACACCGTATCGTATCAATTCTTGACTGCTAGTGACGCTTTATTAATTTTCTCTTTTCTTCTCCTGTCATACAGTGCTGCCAAACTCATCCATTTTACTTCCACCCATGCAGCAAAACCTTATTCAAAATGACAGTTGATTTAAGTTCCAACACTAATGAAATAGCTTTTTTATCTTCAATGAAACTGTTGTATCGATATATGAAATGCATATTGTTTAAAACAAACACTTTACTAAACGATACAAGTAACACGCACGTCCGTTCAAGAGAGCCCTCATCATTTCTCTATCATTGCACGCATCGCTAGGAGACCGATCATTGTTACCCACGAGTGGCGCTCACCACTTCGTTTTCAGGGGTAGGCAGTCAACCTATCGTATACAACAGCAACATGAACCTCTATTTGGCTATTGTTTTAACCATGTATGAGTTATGAACATTATCGTAGTGCAATAGAGTATGAGTGCGTATAATGTGAATGTAGTAGTAAGGCTTAGGTAAATAACTGTACAGTGGAAATATACGGAGGGCAGAGAAGATTTAGACACTGAACATGAAGGTTCACAGTTCCGTCAATTTTTAAGGACGCCTTTTGGGCTTCGTATCGCACCATGTACTTTCCAACGTATGGACAATATTCTTAGAAAACACATTGGAAAAATATGTTTGATTTACATGGATGATATTGTGGCGACCACAGTGCCAACCTGTGTGCCGCAACCATTGTGCCAAAATGACAACTGTCAAACTGTGACAACGGACGCACTAGGAAAAAGACCGCGCTAAAAAAACCAAGACTTCAGTCTCGCGTCTCCGGTAGCACAGCGCTCGTTCCAATCCCACGCTTGGTGTACTCTCGTCTGTATTAAACTTAACTGAAGGATCAAAATAAAAAATAGTTCCCCACATCCGGTGGGTGCTAAAACTGGTGACCCCGACGTGATCCTTCAAGTTTTTTGCCGTCAATTACCGCGCGCACACAACGCTGTCGACACGCGTCGTTCTCCGCTTTCTTCGCGTTTTCACGCCATTGTCGTTCGCGAGTGTAAAGAAAAGGGTTCGCAACCTACGGGAACGGCTTCAGGGATTGGTGCTTGGGCATCGCGTCGCGATTCGGGGCTGTGTTGCATCATGTTTCTTACTGGATTGCACGAAGTCTGCTCTTGTTCGTATTAAGCAGTAATAATGCTCTCCACGGTTACACTCGATTGAGGAAAAAAAAAAAAAAAACGATGGTCCAACCGCACTCTATGTAGAACCAGCAGTGGATCATCAGGTTGAATCGTTCAACGCCATCCGGATCAATCCCCCGGAAATGGACCTTCATGACCTACCATCGTTTTTCTGGTCCCTAGAGCATTGGTTCGCTGCTTCTGGCATAACCTCAAAAATGGACAGCAGGCGATACCATATGGTTATGGCGCAGATACCTGTTCGTGTGCTTCCCGAGTTACGACCGCTGTTGGAGAATGTGCCCACATCGGACCGGTACAATTTTGCTAAGCAGACCATCCTTGCACATTTCGAGGAGTCGCAACGCAGTCGCCTTCATCGGTTGTTATCCGGAATGGAATTGGGTGATCGTAAACCGTCTCAGCTGCTAGCAGAAATGCGCCGAGCAGCCAATGGTGCCATGGCAGAATCGATGCTTATCGATCTTTGGATCGGCAGGCTTCCACAGCATGTGCAATCGGCCGTCATCGCCGCTCGAGGAACCACTGCAGACAAGACTGGCGTAGCGGATGCGGTCATGGATTGCGTCGCGCATCATAACCAGAACAGTTCGTTTCATCGGTTGGCAGAAGTGCAGGCAACGCGTGACTTCGAAGAGCGCATCTCTCGCGAGGTGGCAGATTTGAACCGCAGGCTGAGTGAGTTCATGATGGAATCACGCCGTCGCGAGCGTTCTCAACAGCGTTCTCGTGCTCGCCAGCGAACACCATCAGGAGGCGCACCGAGCACCTCGAACGGGGAGTGTTATTACCACCGGCGTTTTGGCGCAGCCGCTCGCACGTGTAAACACCCCTGTTCCTTTCCTGCAGCTACCACTTCCGGAGAAGCTTCGCGGCCGTCGTCGTCGTTCTGAGGATGCGCAGGAGAGATCTGTTTGCAACGTGACGCTGTCACACCTGCAAGTAATCGACTACTGGTGGTCGACCGAAAATCCCAGCTACAGTTTTTAGTTGATACTGGTGCCGATGTCTCCGTTATTCCTAAGACCATTCAATGCCAGCCTTCATCACATTCTTCCATCCGTTTATTCGCGGCCAACGGCTCACCGATAACGGTATACGGGGAGTCTCTCCGTACATTAGACCTCAGCTTACGCCGTTCGTTCTTGTGGAATTTTATCATCGCGGATGTAAGCTCAGCAATCATCGGAGCAGATTTTCTTCGCCATTACCATTTGCTCGTGGACCTTCGCCAACGCTGTCTAGTCGATGCTGAGACTGGCCTTCGCGTTTCAGGACGACCCGATACCACACTCCAAGCCACCGTCAAGGTATGTGACACTACTTCACCCATGTCGCATTTATTACAGGAGTTTCCAGAACTGACCGCAATTCGTCCACTGGACACGACTACGCCGTCAGATGTTATGCACCGCATTGAAACCACCGGACCTCCGACGTTTGCACGCGCACGCCGTCTCGCGCCAGATAAATACGCTGCAGCACGAGCTGAAGTAGAATCCTTGATGCGTCTTGGCGTTTGCAGACCGTCCAAAAGCAGCTGGGCCAGCCCTTTGCACATGGTGCGAAAAGCCGATGGTACCTGGCGCCCTTGTGGTGATTATCGTGCGCTGAATGCTCAAACGATCCCGGACCGGTACCCGCTGCCATACCTGCAAGATTTCACTATGCAGTTGAGCGGAAAAACTATATTTTCTAAGGTGGATCTACGGAAGGCGTATCATCAAATTGCCATACACCCGGACGATCATCACTCCATTCGGACTGTTTGAGTTCACCACCATGCCATTCGGTTTGCGCAATGCTGCTCAGACTTTCCAGAGGCTGATCCACGAGGTCCTACGAGGTTTTGATTTTGCGTTCCCGTACATTGATGATATTATTGTTGCTTCAACGTCACCTGATGAGCACAGTACCCATCTACGACAGCTGTTTGGCCGCTTAGTGGAACATCATCTCACCATTAATGTAGCAAAATGCGAGTTTGGGAAGTCGGAGATTTCGTTCCTGGGCCATCAAGTCAATGCCACAGGTATTCGTCCACTGGAAGAAAAGGTCAAAACCATCGCCGAATTTCCTCGACCGGAGACGATCATGGATCTTAAGAAGTTTTTGGCCATGATCAACTTTTATCGTCGATTTCTTCCCCATGCTCTGCAGACGCAAGGACCGCTACTAGAGATGATACATGGCAACAAGCGGCGAGACAAAACGCCTGTATCGTGGACGTCGTCTACCGAAGCCGCCTTCGAGCAGTGTAAGCAACAGCTGGCTCAGGCCACTTTGCTAGCACATCCGGTTCAAACGGCAGAGTTATCTCTGTGGTGTGATGCTTCCGACTTCGCCGCTGGAGCTGCCTTGCATCAGGTCATCGATGGGCAGATGCAGCCACTTGGGTTCTTTTCTAAGAAGTTTAACAACGCCCAGAAGAAGTACTCAACATACGATCGCGAGCTAACGGCCATCTACCTTGCTGTTCGACATTTTCGCCATCATGTGGAAGGACGCGCATTTCACATATATACGGACCATAAACCACTCGTTTATGCGTTCCGGCAGTCCTTGGAGAAGGCATCGCCAAGGCAGGCTCGGTATCTCGATTTTGTCGGACAGTTCTCCACCGACATCCGTCACGTGGAGGGAAAAGAAAACATCACCGCTGATCTGCTTTCCCGTATCGAGTCTATCCAGCCTGGCGTGCAGGTCATCAACTACGACGATTTGGCTGACGATCAAACCCGTGATGCTGAGCTCGCTGACATCCTTAGCGGGAAGATCCAGTCCGATCTGATACTTCAACGTATCCAGATTCCCAGCAGCAGTAAAGCACTCTATTGCGATTGCCCAACGGGAATTGTCCGCCCGTACGTGACGAAACCATTTCGACATCAAATACTGCGAGCTGTTCACAATCTAAGCCACCCGGGAGCACGAGCTACAGTCAAACTGATGACCGAACGATTCGTTTGGCTGGGCATCAAGAAGGACGCTCAGGAGTTCGCAAAAAATTGCTTAGCCTGTCAACGCGCTAAAGTTGGAAGACACACGAAGAGCCCACTAGTACCGTATCCGACAACGATGAACCGATTTAGCCACCTCAACGTCGACATCATCGGACCGCTCCCCATCAGCAACGGCAACCGATATTGCCTAACAATTATCGACCGATTTACACGTTGGCCAGAAGCCGTCCCGATTCCAGACATCACCGCGGCCACCGTCGCTTCAGCGTTACTATTCCACTGGATAGCTCGTTTTGGAGTACCGTCTAACATCACCACGGATCAAGGACGACAATTCGAGTCTGCCTTGTTCCGAGAGCTGACGCGTACACTCGGAACCAAACACATCCGGACAACAGCTTACCATCCGCAAGCTAACGGATTAGTCGAGAGATGGCACCGGA
>KZ063047.1:20228-38278 GCA_002091835.1 Anopheles maculatus
AATAATTGTTTACCTCAAGGGTTATACAATAGCGTCAATATACATTATTTTTAGTCAATACAGAAAGCTCGAGATATCGTCAGTACAGTGGCCCATATCAGGTGATAACACGTAATCCTAAATTTTTCCAAATTCTTCTCCATGGACAGCCATCACTGGTTTCAGTGGATCGCCTAAAACCAGCCTACACAAAGGAGGACACGGTCTCGACGCATCCGCTACGACCGCCGGACAGTGAGCTACAGACGAGCCACAAACACGACACTGCGACACCCCAACTGTTTTTACCCGAACAGCCGCGGACGACTCCGGATCACACCCAACTTGTACCACACCCACCAGCGCTACAAGAGGCCAGAACAACCACCAACAGCGCCCCACCACCACCTATCTTACGCCGTGACGATCAGAGGATATCGACCGGTGTCACCAGATCGAACCGGAAGGTCATCATTCCTCTCCGCTACCGGTAACACCGATCTGGTAGGGGAGTACTGTGGCGACCACAGTGCCAACCTGTGTGCCGCAACCATTGTGCCAAAATGACAACTGTCAAACTGTGACAACGGACGCACTAGGAAAAAGACCGCGCTAAAAAAACCAAGACTTCAGTCTCGCGTCTCCGGTAGCACAGCGCTCGTTCCAATCCCACGCTTGGTGTACTCTCGTCTGTATTAAACTTAACTGAAGGATCAAAATAAAAAATAGTTCCCCACATCCGGTGGGTGCTAAAATATTATTGTTTATTCCACAAGTCTCACGGAACATTAACTGGCAGCACTGGAATGTCAGTGTGAAAAGCGCGTGCTTCGAGGGGAAGCTAGTTAGTACACGGCATAGATAATAAACGCACGCATCTTACACCACAATAACCATCATCTTAAAGCAAAACTGGTTCAAAATAGGAGCTCCTCAAACATCTCTACCAGATTGCAAAGTGCTGACAGCGTCCGGGGACAGATTACAAATCGAGGCCATGTTTCAAGCATCATTCATAATCGGCGGAGTCAAAAAAGAAGGTAACTGTTATGTGTGTCAGTCAGACCTTACTCTTAACCTTTTAGGATCAGACCTAATGGACGATTTTGGACTCTGGGATGTTCCGATTTCATCATTTTGCAAGCTGGTCAACGCATCGCAACCAGAACAGCAGGTGCTCGAGTTGAAAAAAAAGTTCCCTGAAGTGTTTAGTAATCGCATGGGACTTTGCACCAAAACACAAGTGCGCCTCACACTCAAGTCGGAAGTACAGCCAGTGTTCAAGCCTTAAACAAGGCAAGGTTCAAGTTAATATGCGTTTGACGTTTAACTGCTCGGTCGCATTCTCACCGTGCTCCACGTTTTTAGTATTAATTGTTTTGTATTTTTGTGACGCATCACGCTGTAATTTGCAATACTGACTTTTGAACTACTTCCTATCACTGTGCCGTTTTGGTGTATTGTTTTGTTTCACCGTAACTGTGCTTTGCCGCGTTATTTCCGTCCATCAACGCTGTTGTCGGAACCGCTAAAAAATTCGCGATGGCGTCCATCTGCTTCTCGTGTGCTGACCCGCTGGATCCCGCAGACGGCATTATTGGCTGTGCGTACTGCGAGGCCACTTTTCACCGTGGTTGCTGTAGGATGCCCTCTGAGCTGATTGATGCAGTCTTGACACATATGGAACTGCCCTGGAGTTGCACTGGCTGCACCAACATCTGTAAGAATCCGCGCTGCCGATCGGTTAAAGATATAAGTGCCCAAGTCGGTTTTCAAGCTGCTCTCACCTCAGCTGTTACAGCTATGGGAAAGCTTGTCGAACCGATCATCGCTGAAGTGCGCAGTGGATTCACTCTGCTGCATAGTACTTCCACGCTTCAAACTCGTAATCCGGATCCTCGACACACCCCGGGCAGAAAGCGCAGGCGCGTTACTGAGAAATCTGTTTCATCCGATGTAAACAAAAATGTAAACATTTGTAGTGACACCTATTCTGCCGTATCAGCGCCTAATCCTTACACCAACACTACGATCGGTATCCCACCACCGCCTGCGCTGCCGGTTGAGCTTGTGGGAACTGATACGCTATCGTCACCGCTTCGAGCTGCGCCTCCCGAGCCGTCCACGGATAGGATTTGGATCCGCCTATCCCGCTTGTCTACAGCCGTCACCGTGGAACAAGTGGTCGCCTCCGTCAAGCGCCGACTAGCCACCGAGGATGTACTAGCATACTGCTTGTTGAGGAAGGGGGTTAGTGTGGATAGCTTGAATTGGCTGTCTTTCAAAGTGAGAGTTCCGGCAATCCTTAGAGAGGTTGCACTCACTCCATCGACCTGGCCCGTCGGTGTTGGTGTTCGTGAGTTTTTTCCATCCCGTCAACAAGATCGACACCGCGCATCATCACCAATCATCAACGGACTCCGCTTTGTTACACGCACACCAGCAGTTGCCGATCGCAGTTCCGTGACGCGAACACTTACATCCCCTGCCATTCGCGTCCCAGCACACACATCACAGGCACATACACTAGCATCATCACAATTGGACGACCACGTTTTGAGCAATACCACCAATGGTCCTAATTCAACACTCGGCGACGGACCATCCCAAAATCACCGCACTTTTAATTCGACACTACACCAGACCACACTAGACCGCTTTTTTCACGAATAGACGGACCTCTGCTGAATTTGCACAAACAATTACCTGCTTTAATCCTGCTGCTAATACGTGTCGTACTGATCGTTCCACTGCCGTTGTTTACTACCAAAACGTGCGAGGACTGCGCACTAAGGTTGATGAGTTTCGTCTATCCGTATTGGAAGCCGGATTCGATGTAGTTGTCCTTACGGAAACTTGGTTCGATTCAAGCCTTCCCTCATCTCTGTTGTTTGACGATAGCTACCGAGTTTACCGCTGCGATCGTAGTATTGAGAACAGTGCATGCTCTCGCGGTGGAGGTGTGTTGATTGCGTGCTCTCACTCTCTGACGTCACGGGAATACAAAACGCTACATTCTTCGCTTGAGCTTGTGTGCGTAATAATTCAACTAGGCAATACGCGGCTATTTATCGTAGCAGCATACCTCCCGCCTAGGCTTGCCGCTAATGTTGCTACGCTCCGCGCATTCGAGGACTACATTAGTTCGGTGTGCTCGGTTATGCATCCTGGTGATGGGATCCTGTTGCTAGGGGACTTCAACCAGCCTTCCGTCTCTTGGTCAGTTGCTCGACATGATCCGGAACTGCCTTTCTCGTATTATGTGCCGCAAACGCTCTCCGTTCTTGCTGCTCAGTTTACTGACGGGATGCACCGCTGTGGACTTTTTCAGCTCAACGGCCACCTTAACACTTGCGGGCGTGTTTTAGACCTGATATTCGCGAACAGAGCTGTTGCCTCCGCCTGCGCACCGCGAATAGTCTGCAGCACACCATTGCTGGATATTGATTTATACCATCCTGCGCTTGTGTTGACCCTTCCTGTACCTCGTGTGGGTTTAGATGTCTCTGCGCCAACACCTTGCCTCAACTAAGCACGGACTGACATCAACAGGCTTTCATCGATGATTTCTTCGTTTGCTGCTGGCTTCGAGTGTTCCAGCTACGCCTCTCTTGACCACGCTGTTGACGAATTTGCGCGATTCATGTCACGAGCTCTGAATGAGTGCACGCCGCTTAAGCGCCCTAAACGAGCCCCCCCCCCCCCCCGCGGGGAGGGCGGGCGAAGACTTAAAACGGCTAAGGCTGCTGCATATCGAGTATATCGGATGCGAAGATGTCCCGCTTCAAGGAGCAACTACAATGCTGCACACTCCCTGTATCGTCGCTATTATATAAACCGCTACCTGGCATACGTACGGTGCATAGGCTTGCACTCGCGCAGCAACCCACGGGCTCTATGGAGCTTTGTCAATGCTAAACGAAAATCCTCTGGTTTTCCTTGCTCCTTAAGCTACAATAGCTGTAATGGCAACACTCCATCCGCTGTTTGTGACATCTTTACCTCACGCTTTGCCTCACATTCCGTCCGGATGTCACTGATATGAGGCAGATAGCTGACGTATTGACAAACATACCTGTAGAAGCCCTCCTCCATACCTCCGAACATACCTCCGAACATGCCGACAATCGACGCGTCTTCAGTATCGAAAGCGAATGACCGTCTAAAGCCATCGTTTGCTCCGGGGCCGGATGCGATTCCGCGCTTCTATCCTGAAGCGTTGTGCTGCCACCATTGCGCCGATCCTGGCTTTGATTTTCCGTCATTCGATGAGCTTGGGTATTTATCCGGCCTGTTGGAAAACCTCGTGGCTTGTTCCAGTATTCAAAAAGGGGGACAAATCCAACGCCAACAACTACCGCGGCATTACATCACTTTGTGCTTGCGCTAAGGTCTTCGAGCTTCTAGTGTACGAACCTCTCCTTGCTGCTGCCTCGAACTACCTCAGCGCTGCCCAACACGGTTTCGTCCCTAGGCGCTCAACCACCACCAACCTGCTTGAGTTTGTCAGCCTTTGTCATAGGACTATCGATGCCGGTGATCAAATAGACGCGGTGTACACAGACATCAAAGCTGCCTTTGACAGCGTCCAACACTCCTTGCTGCTTGTCAAGCTCCAGGCGTGCAACTGTTGGTCTGGATGCACTCCTACCTCGCTGATCGTTCATACCGCGTGAAAATGGGACCTCATACCTCGCATCGCATCGAAGCATCCTCGGGTGTGCCTCAAGGAAGTAACCTTGGACCGCTTTTGTTCGTCATTTTTATAAATGACGTAACTCGGGTGCTCCCTGCTGGCAGTCACCTCTTTTACGCGGACGATACGAAGCTATTCCTACCGATCCACAACCGTTCTGATCACCTCCGCCTTCAAGCTACTCTTTGTTCTTTCCACTCCTGGTGTTCAAAGAACGGTCTTGATCTGTGCGTCGAGAAGTGTGTTGTCGTAACGTTTACGAGAAAGCGGTGCCCTGTAGTGTACGATTACACATTAAACGGTTCTACCATTGAGCGCAAAAGCTGTGTTAGGGACTTAGGAGTGCTCCTTGACGAGAAGTTGAGCTTCCACGACCAGCTTGAACACATTGTCACTAAGGGCAACCAACTGATCGGTTTGTTAAAACAAATAGCTCGCGACTTCACGGATCCGGTTTGCATCAAGATGCTTTACTGTTCTTTGGTGCGGTCGGTTCTGGAATACGCTTCCATTATATGGTGGCCGTCAGCTGCTCGGTCCCTGGCCCGCCTGGAATCCATCCAGCGGAAAATCACGCGATTCGCTTTGCGCTTCTGGAGGGTCCAAGTGAACTATGAAGGACGATGTGCGTTGCTAGGCCTGGAGTCGCTAAATCAGCGAAATTGCAACGCCAGGAGGTCTTTTGTTGCGGGTCTCCTGGACAACCGGATCGACGCGCCAGTATTACTCGCCGGCTTAAATGTGTACGTTATTCCTAGACCGCTACGTGCAAGATCGTTCCTCGACGTAGAGGTTCGCCGTACACGATTCGGCGCCTCTGATCCTTTTTTATGTATGTGCCGTGAATTTAACGTTGTCCGTGATCGTCACCAACCGGACATGTCGCGCGCCGCGTTTTACAACATTATTCATGCTGTGCGTCCGACTTTAGGTTAATTTGTATATGACAAGTTCAACTACATGTTTTTTATGTAAAATGTTGCTAAATACGCTTCAAGGGGGCCTCACGTCGTCCGTTGAATTAAATAAACAATAAAACAATTAAACAACTAAGCGACCAGTTTCCTACACCATGGAAGCTGTGGTAGAAGACGAATTGAGACGACTGGAAAATACTGGTATCATCACGCCTGTCAGTTATTCGGATTGGGCAGCACCCATCGTCGTAGTTCGAAAGCCAGATCGCTCAGTTCGCATTTGTGCAGATTTTTCTACCGGGCTTAACAATGCACTAGAATCAAACAGCTATCCACTCCCACTCCCGGAAGATATTTTCACGCAAATGGCACACTGCACTGTATTCAGTCACATCGATCTTTTTGATGCCTACCTACAGGTCGAGGTCGAAGAAGAAAGCAGGAAACTGCTCACCATAAACACGCACAAGGGACTATATCGATTTAATCGACTCTCCCCGGGAATCAAAAGTGCACCCGATGCTTTTCAGCAAATCATGGATGCCATGCTTGCTGAAATCTCGTGTACGTGCCCATATCTCGATGACATTCTCATCGGAGGGCACACTCCCGATGAGCATCAGCGAAACCTCAACCTAGTTCTTCATCGCATTCAAGCGTACGGTTTCACTGTCAAGTTCGAGAAATGCAGATTTTTCAAGCGTCAAGTCAGGTACCTGGGTCAACTTTTAGATTCAGAGGGTATCCACCCTGATCCGAACCGCCTCACAATGTGTCCGTACACTCGGATCGTACCTGGGTGCTGTAAATTATTACAGTAAGTATATCCGCGAAATGCATATATTACGCCAACTGCTTGACGAGCTTCTGAAAGCGGGATCAAAGTTTCAGTGGTCGGATGCCTGCCAGCAATCGTTCAACCGTTTTAAGGAAATCCTGCAGTCATCACTAATGCTGACACACTACAACCCTCGCCTTGCGATAGTAGTGTCAGCAGACGCATCGAACGTGGGTATTGGAGCCCGCATAGCTCATAGATTTCCAGACAGACAAGAGAAGACTATCTACCAAGCATCCCGAAGTTTGACACCCGCAGAATCACGCTACAGCCAGATTGAAAAGGAAGCACTTAGTCTGGTGTATGCGGTCACTAAATTTCATCGAATGATCTACGGAAGACAGTTTGTTCTTCAAACAGACCACAAACCGCTTCTTGCGATTTTTGGGTCGAAGCGTGGTATACCATCATACACTGCCAACCGCCTTCAGAGGTGGGCGCTTACCATGCTTCTTTATAATTTTCGCATCGAGTACATATCCACAGATCATTTCGGTCATGCAGACATTCTTTCACGCCTCATCAATTCACACGTCAAGCCCGATGAAGATTTCATCATCACGTCGATTGAGGTCGAAACAGTCATCTGCAACGTCGTTTGTCAATCCATCGAGCATCTCCCGATTTCATACAAAACCATAGACGCCGGGACCAGTCAAGATCGGACTTTACAGAAAATTATGGAATTCGTACAGAAGGGTTGGCCAAATGATGTAAAATCAATCTCTGGAACACCGGAGATTCAGCAGTTCTTCGCACGCCGAGAATCTTTGTACACTGCTCATCAAGTCCTGATGTACAGCGATCGGATCGTCATCCCGAAAAAACTGCAGCAAAGAGTCCTCCAGCGACTACATAAAGGACATCCTGGTATCGATAGAATGCGATCATTGGCACGCAACTTTGTCTATTGTGTCGCCGAACACCTAACGAGAGACCTCCAATCAGTGTGTGTGTGCTCGTTTGGTGAAGACATATCAGACTTTATTGAGATCGCCACAAACTCGGGAGTGAGAATTAGCTCACGGACTCGCTAATGGGAGATGTCGGGAGGACTCAAGAAGCGTACCCGCAGCCACTGTCACTTGCGTCACAACGCCGGCCGATCTTTGACGCCGGCCTATTTGGAGCAGACAGCAAGCTTCTGCCGCCACCAACGACGTTCATCTCGTGGTGGACTTCTGTGTCACTGGCGAAAATGACTCACGGCGTGCGCTTTGTGTGTGTGTGTTTGATAATATTCGCATGCTCCTTCTTCTAATGACGTTCGGATTTCGGAACGGTGATTGGCGAGTCCCAGCCCGTAAAGTCCTTTTAGGCCGTCCACATGGACAGAGGAGGCGTGGTAGGCCCAAACTGAGATGGAGTGATGGCGTTGATGCGTCCGCCAGAACGGCCGGGATATTGGATTGGCAGACGACGGCGCTAAACCGTGAGCGGTATCGAGGATTGTTGCAGCAGGCCAAGACCGCGAAGCGGTTGTAGCGCCTGATAAGTAAGTAAGTAAGTAAGTAAGTAAGTAAGTAAGTAAGTAAGTAAGTAAGTAAGTAATCATTCACCGGGTACATATCAAGTAAGATAAATCACCATGTTTTTTTAGTATCACGTGTATCTCTCGAGGCCCACAGTCGAACAGAGTAGGAGGTCTGGTCAGGCTGGTCTGATTGTCGTCTACACAAGAATATGATGTATTTATGCACTTTCGTAAAGTGCAGTTATTGCCGATCTGGTAGTGAATTTCCTGCAATTGGATAAATCCATTTGCTACGGTTGTGCGCTTGGGCCCATACATCATAATCATGAATATGGCGTCTTCCTGCCCAACTTGTGCCACTTCCCCCGTACAGGACGCCCCCACAATCAAATGCCGCTTCTGTGAGGCCGCTTTTCACTTGGAATGCACCAAACTCCCTTCAGAACTTCTAACTGCAATCAACGAGCTTCCCGAGATACACTGGAGCTGTCCTGACTGCACAACGGCCATGAATAAGCCCCACATCAAGCCAGCAAAGAATAGCGAGCTCCAGGGCGGCATACAAACCGCTATATCCATAGCCATCAACAATATGAAGGACGATTTGATTGAATCACTCTTCACCAAGCTTCATCACAGTTTCACAACCAAGGGAACATTCCCAACATCATCACACGGCTCTGCTCAGTCCCTTGATGAAGGTGAAGGTGAAAACTTTCCTTCACGAAAACGACGCAGAACTTATGCAGAAATTTCACGCATATCGCAGATCGAAGATAATCTCCCTTCAATCAATATAAACAACAATGACGTCATCATTTCTGACCCGGTCACCACAAACAACACTACGACTGCTTTAGCAACTTCATTTCCAAAGCCCGTCGCTGGCACCAACACCTGCTCATCAGCTCCGCTGCTAATTGCTGCCAAACAAACATCCACAACGAAACGCACGTGGCTGCACTTGTCCGGGTTGGAAAAAAGCGTTACCGCCGAACACGTAGCTTCGTCGGTAGCTTCTCTGTTGGAAACAGACGATGTACTCGCATTCAGCCTGCTCAGACGAGGCGCCGATCCAGACGCTATGCGTTCATTATCCTTCAAAATAAGAATTCCTGTCGCACTCAGAGAAAAAGCACTTAACTCCGACACCTGGCCCATTGGTATTAGTGTGCGTGATTTTATCCTCGATCGTAACGCTAATACTGCTTCACTCACTACAAACAGCATCACTCCACGCCCGTCCACAATCACAAATCATCGCAACACTCCACATGCACCATCAAACGGCACAGACACACCACTACTAAACCCAATCTCTGCTTCTAAACCCATAGCACCGCCAAAAAGAAATCAGCAGACTATCGATCGCTTTTTTCGTAAATGATCAACACACAATTAATCCAACGAACCCACGCGCACACATCTGCGCTAGTCGTATACCTTCTGGGCTGTCAACACACTCACACAACCACTCGCTGTCTACTCAGCCACTCACTGTTTCAATAGAACTCTAGGACTATTATTCAAGCTGACTCGTGATTTTGACGACGCCCGATGTTTGAATGCTCTGTATTGCTCTTTAGTGAGGTCGATTCTCGAGTACTGCTCCCCTGTGTGCTGCCCATACACAAACGAATGGATCAATGGGCTTGAGGCCATTCAAAGAAAGTTTACGCGTTACGCAATCCGCAAGCTAGGTTGGGCAGATAATACCTTGCTCCCATGCTACACAGAACGGTGTGAGCTGCTAGGCATCGAGCAACTAGAACATCGGCGCTACATAAGCCAGACCACATTCCTAGCAGGACTCCTTTTAGGCACCATTGACGATCCGTATTTGTTAGGTGAACTGAAATTTGCCACACCTAGACTATCGGCTAGACATCAACAGTTGTTACATGTTCCACGTTCGCGCACTGAGTACGGTTTTAATGCTCCATTTATAGCTATGTCACGCCGCTTTAACACTCACTCGCATCTGTTCGATATTAATATGTCCCTGTCCACGTTCAAAAATTTGTTACGCGTTCGACCACTTAGTATGTAAGCAAATCAATGTTTCGTTTTTGTATCGTTAAGCCGCGAACGGCGGACTATTTAATAAACAATAATAATAATAATAATAATTGGGTTTGGATCGAGGGAGAGATTTTGGAACGTGTAGGACGAGTGTTATACAACGTCTGGCTCCCGGAACGAAAACGTCTCATTCGTTCACATAGAAATCAACTCCGGAAACGGTATAAAGACGACTACAGTGTTCCAGATCAAACTGAACCGTCTGTTCCATTGGACATCCTTCTGGGTGTTGGGGGTCTGAACCAAACAGGAGATCCTAGCGCTACTGTGGAACCGCCATCATCACAATCGGAAGAATTCTGTGAAACACAACAAGAGTTCCTACGCGAGTTAACCGAACCAGTGAACCAGCAACGCCGAAATGCATCCAGCGCAAGCAGCCAAGATGTCTAACCACGTCGTTCATCCAGGCAGCGAGATACTCCAGTGCGCTACGAGCCGTACCAGCTCTACTAAAAAGGGGGAGGTGTTACGATGCAACCTGGTTACAGCCGCAGTTCCAACTATCACTTTGACATCCGGTTTGATCCGACCCGCACAGAATCATTCAAAGTGCACATGTCGGGTCAATCACATCATCTCGGTTATTATGATCAATGATGTAAAAATATATTTGATACGCTAACACACATTACGTCTCGCAATGTAACACATTGTGACGTCTGACGGTATTAAACCTAACTCAGAAAAGGTTAAAGCTAGTCTATAATGGCCAATTCCATCAACCGGAAAAGATTTAAAAGGGTTTTTAGGCGCGATGGGCTATTAAAGGAAATTCATTAAGGAATTTGCGCGAATCGAAAAGCCGTTAACAAACTGATTACGAAAGGATGAATCTATAGTGCATGTTCGATATTTAACGCGCCTATGCAGTAGGAAATCCGCTTGACACTATTTATCCTTTGCACTAGATATGTGTACACTGAGTAAGAGTGAGTGAGTGAGTTATATGGTGTGAAAGTATGGTTTCGAATCCGCACGAAGAGTTTATTCTCAATGGTGGCTCGAACATATGGGCTTAATCCGCCACTGTTTATTCTACTCTTTCTCACTCTTTATACTTAAACACTCACTCTCTGTGCCGACTGCCGACTCACTCACTCACTCTTTTCATATTCTAATTACTCTTTTCCGTTTCAACTCACTTTTTTCATATTGTGGCATAGCAAACGAAATTGCAACTCAGCGAACTTGGTTCCCACGGTTATGTTTAAGTTTGCTCAATGACAATGAGGACAAACATTGGTCATACGTGCATCTAAAGAATTCTATAGAATGAAATATTAAACCAAACACGCGCAATAGTCATTAACCAATCAAAAGTGAGGTAAACAATTATATCAAATAGCAATAGGAATTTTTCATAGTTTGGACCAATCAGAAAT
Source organism: Anopheles maculatus (assembly GCA_002091835.1). Lineage (NCBI taxonomy): Eukaryota > Metazoa > Arthropoda > Insecta > Diptera > Culicidae > Anopheles > Anopheles maculatus. Next base: position 31,600 of record KZ063047.1, read on the forward strand.
TAGCAGACAGGTGAAGAAGATATCTTTGGAATGTTCTCACACTTTTGGACCAATCAGAATTAAGACAAACAAAAGAATCATGTACTAGAATGGAATTTTCCATTAAGTTATTCTCACGATCAGTCTCCAAAAAAGGGTTATAAATTAAACCCCACCATCCAACAAGTTAGTCTCGTTCGGACAGCATGTGTTGCTGGACGATCGTTTCTCAAGAACAGCCCAGCAGTCTCGTACATCAAAAGTGATCAATAAAGTGTAGTGTTAAATAAAACCGAACATCAGTGCCTCAATACAGTTATTGCAAATATCTCAAACAATGACACTGGTACATGTCTTACTATCTGCGTCCGATTTTATACTGTTACAATATTATAATTACTCTTTTACAATACGAAAAGAGTGAGTAAAAACCGAAAAGAGTAATTATAGTATGAAAAGAGTGAGTTGAAACGGAAAAGAGTAACTATAATATGATAAGATTGAGTGAGTGAGTATAAACCGAAAAGAGTGAGTTAGAAGTCGGAACAGGGAGTGAGTGAGTGAGTGAGTGAGTGAGTGAGTCAGTATAAACCGAAAAGAGTGAGTTAGAAGTCGGCACAGAGAGTGATTCTTCTTCTTTCTTGGCCTAACAACCTCTTAGGTCATGCCTGCCATTTCTGGCTTACTAGACTTATTGTTACCGCATAGTTTTATAGTCAGTCCTCACTATGGGGGAACGGCCCAGATGAGACTTGAACCCCGGTCCTGCCGTGTGAAGACCGGCGCCGCTGTCGCATCTACCACCGGGCCGCCCTCAGAGAGTGATTATAAACAGGTTATAAAATTTTGTTTAGAAAAATTGTTTTTTAATGAATCTTTAAAGAGTGAGTTAAAGATTTAAATCGTTATAGTTTCTCTTTTATTCTGATTTAAATCACTGAAAAGAGTGAGTTTTCTCATCTCTACTTTGCACCGAATTCCGCCATCTATATGCAAGTAGTAAAATTACGAGTGTTTTCTAAAGATCGAGAGGGTCGGTACAACCTAAAAGGACGTTAGTTATTTTTTTTTTATTAATTTAGCACGGCCTGACTGTGTTGCTGGTAGTTAAGTTTTAGATGGTATAATTGTAGCCATCGCCAGTGCAACACGGCAGCTCGTAATCACAGTACTCACTACTTACTAACTTACTGCTATAACTATAATTTATGATACCTAATTGCTTAATCATCTGCGCATTCCCAAACAGTAGATAAGTTCTAAAAATTGGCAGTTACCATACCAATTAATTCTAAGAACATTCAGGATATCAGGAAATCACTGTTAAAAATTATAAGCATTTACGGAAGGCCACAAATGATAGTAAGCGATAACGAACCATCTTTCACGTCCATACAAATAAGGGGCTTATTGATAGATCTGGGCATCGAAATGTATTTCAGCCCAACTAATAGAAGTGAAACAAATTGAATTGTAGAAATGTTTCACTCTACATTAGCAGAAATATTTAGATGCATCAAACACAAGTATGGGAGTCTGTCATCAAAGGAGATTTTTAAAATAGCTGTCACTTAGCGACTGGACCGAATAACGGCGTTACTACTATACATCTTTTGCTATGTCGTGAGACAAAATGACAATTTTCCAGGTGTGTGATTAGTCTGCAAAGTGCGTATATTTTGTATATTTCTGTCATTTACTTGACAAAAGCGAAAAATAAGCTTGTATTAGAGGATATTTATTTTCAGCAACCAAAGCAAAAGTTGTAGTTTTAAATCATTATCGTCGATTCTTTCACATTCGTATGGCACCAACGAGGGATTGAAGTTTATCGTTCAACGATTTGTTTGATCCAAGTCATATGTGCTGCAATCCGGGACAAGATTGATATAGATTGTGATTTTGAAGAAGATAGGCAACCTAGAGTATAGGACGTTGTTCCCACGATCAACGGTATACGTGTACCGTTGTATTCGACGATTCCTTCAACTGGATTGCCGGGCAAATCCGCACAAACAGTATCGGTGTGATAGTAGTTTTCTACACACACGTGTTCCGAATCTACAATGGAATTGCTTCCGCTTGGCAGAGATCGGCAGTCAGCATTGTACTTGGCGCTTCGTGGATAGACATGCATTTGACCTGCAAAGCAAATGGGAAATCCATTACTAGTTGTAGATTTTAGTTTCGCTATTACTATAGTTGTGTGTCTGCCCACTTACCACCTGCGCCTTTTCCAATGGTGTACAGCTTCAAAGGTACCATTTCACTCTTGGTCCACAAACAGGTTGGCAAAATATTGGAGGAGAATGGAACGGATCTTGTAACCCGTACCAAAGCCAAATTATTCATTCCTTGCGTGTATAATGGGTGGTTGATGATCTCGTCTATTTCGAAGATAGTAGAGCCTCGAGTTCCAAATCCCATTCCGATGGATTTCAAACCACGCCCCGAAGCAATACAGCTAGCCGCACTTAACACGTATCGATCACTCACCAGCACTCCTGTGCATGGCCAAGCCTGCCTTTGTGCATCACCGATCGCAACAATATGGGGATACTCTTCCTCACCAACCGGTCTACCCTCGGAAGGAATATGCTCGAACTCTTCTATTGGAGGACGTTTATATTGCTTCCAGTAAGACACACATTTGTTCAGCTTGTAGCCGGACGAAGGATTCGTCTGCTGTGTACCAGAAGCAGATAGTCGTGTTGGTCGTGATAGGGTAGTGGAAGGTGCAGTAGTTGTAGTGGGACAGCAAACAATCGGTTCGATAGCATGTTGACATACGGAAATGATTGTTCCCACTAACTCTTTCCTACACGACCCATACGGCATGCAGGATCCTCTTCGTCCATCCGGTAGCTGACAAGATTGGATTGTTGAATAGGTGGCGAAATTTTCTTCCGAGCTTGGGAACCAGATTTGCCGTTTGGATCTGTTGGATCTGACCGGGCGTCGTTTGTTAGCGCTGCCGAGCACTATATCTTCTATCCATTTGATGTGGGAAGCAATTTTCACGTACATTGCTTCCGACCCAAAACCACAATCCTCACCGGCAACGTTTAATCCGAACACGTACGTGTAATATCGATCATGATGCCAGATCTCTCTTTCCAAAGGTCCACCGTGCTCGATCTGGATGAAGTTTGATAATAAATTGCTTTTAGGGAAATTGTATTAAAACAAACTAATCTTAGATACTTACCCGACAAGTTCCTGGCACTAGAGATTGATTGTTTCTGGAGCACATAACCTTATTGCTGGATTGCCAACTGCAAGCGCTGCTGTCTGCTCTCATTCGTGTCAGTACAAGCGAATTGTCTGTGGAGAAATTGTTATTTAATACGACCCCTTTGTGCGTTTGCAATCGTCATGACTAAATGCATACTGGTAGATAAAGGTTCATCATCCATAAGAAAGTTATTCATGTTGTATGGACCCAATCCAGCCATCTCGTAGAATGGAAGCGTAAGCGATTCTGTGTTCAGTATGCAGGCAGGTATCACATTCGGCTCTAATCTGTAACAAACCATACAGATAAAGAATATATCATTCTACATAATTATTTGTGCTTCCAACCGTACGTACTTGATGTTGCGCTGAAGTTTGACGAGTGCAATGTCATTATCAATCGGTCCACCTTCTCGATAGTCCGGATGCTTAATGAACTGTTCGATTCGAACGATTTGTGCTTGGGGGTAATCCTTGGATATCGCCAAATCACCAGCCTTTACGTATTCGGGCGATTTGTTAAAAATGAAACGGTCACAGTGAGCCACCGTGAGTACATAGTTCTCATTAATCAACACACCGCCACAGTTCCATTGTATCCTTCCACTAGCACTACTATATCCAAGATAGACACGATGTTTCGCTACCGTTTCTAGATCCATGTAACTTTTCTCTGGTTCAACGAATATATTATCTCCTATACGACTCGCTACCATAGCTTCCTCAATTTCGCGGACATTGATGTGACGTGCGGCACAGGCTGTAAGGGCACAAAAATTCATCATCATAAAACCTATTTAAGAATAAGAAGGAAAACCAAAACCTACCTCTAGCATCGAACGATAGTCCTGTTTCCGTTTGTATCCAATCGACGTAAGAGGAGACTCTGGTGTAAACTGCCGGTGTGGCTGTTCCACAAAATCGTCCAAAAGAAGTAATTCCCACGATGAACGGTATGAGGCGATTGTTTGCCATCAGCTTCAACTGCAGTGGACCGCCCGAATCACCGTGACACGTGTCCATCCTTTCATCGGACGCACAAAGCTGCTGATCGATCAAACCTTGCCGACGTCGGCGACCGGCAGGATAGAACCGACTGCACGCTACATTATCGACGGGCGAAAGCTGCACTTTTAGCAGAATCGGAGTACGTTCTCCACCGAAACTAGTTTGACCAAATCCGGCTGCTTCCAGGCGACGCAAGGGAACCTGCGCACCAGTCCAGAGGCAGGCCGGAACTACTGCGCTGGTTAGAGTAACTGCACGGTCTAGCGTGATGAGTGCAATGTCATGATATTCCGTTCGAAATTCGTGTTCCGGGTGACGCCTGAAGCTCGTGATGCTATATTCCTGGGCAAACTGGTTTTGCGGATCGTACAAACCGGCAGTGATGTCAATCACACCCAAACGTACCACTTGGGGGGCCACACTGTTCAAGGGCAATGGGTATACTAGAAATGGGTACAGACGTGCGTATGGTGTTTCGCTCTTACCCATCATCGTTCAGAGCGCAATGCGCTGCGGTCAGCACGTGGCGCGTCGTTATGAGCGAGCCTCCGCAATCAAAGCTAATGGATCCGTTTGATCGCCTCCAGCCGATTGCTGCCATATGAGAGAATTCTCCCTGTCTTGCGGGCACACCGTAGATTGGATACACGAGATAGTAATCCCCATACTTGTGATAGCGTAGATGGCAATCTGTGAGAAGTTAGTAATGGTGCATATCATGATAGTGCCACTCGTATAGCAAATTTACCTACCGTTGAGCGTTTGACGAATCGTTGGTATAAAAGCTTTGTTGATGTCAGTAGGAAAGACGCGTTCCGCCGGTTGAATCCGGCTGTTAACAACACAGAAGCAGCTCAAAACTAAGATTAGAAGGTTTCCTTTAATTAAAGCCATTTTTTCTTTCTTTCTAGCTGCTATTTTAACGGTCTTCGGGTCAGTACGCTAAGATGAAGCCGGTTTCTGCCCTCTCGGGAGCACCTGCTCAACTTCGCAGTGCACGCGTTACTGGATCGATCGAAAGCGTTCCGGACGGCCGAAGGCTTGTTTTATATCCACTTGATACGCACACTTAGACTGTGTTGTTTATTTGTGGCCGTTCGACACACCACCTTCGAGTCGTAGAACGAACACAATGCACTTGGTAGACCGCGCTTTGGGGAATTTTGGTCGTTACTTAATGAAATGTGTGCGTGTGTGATTTTTACGCGAAGCTTGTGTGAGAATTTTGTTTATTTATTTTTTTTTTCATGCAACCTTAGATCATCATACTGGTTGATCTCGCAAGATGTTGATGGTGATAATTGCCTGGATATAAAAAAAATCCCATTCACTTCACCACTCTTCTTTGATCGTGTTGTTAATTGGTCGTAATTACTCACTTAGAAGTAGGGGGATCTACTGTAAATTATTATTCAATGTCCTGAAAACTCCCCCCCCCCTCCACAAACACACACGCACGCACAAATTCACGACGTAAATGTTAATAATACTTAAAAGAGTATTGTCGAATGCTCAGTAAACCTGTTACCTAAACAAACAAGATACCTGTTCAAAGAAATGCACAGATACGAACTAATGGATATTACATTATAATATTATTCGTACAAGTACAAGGAAAATCTATCAAATAAGGAGGTAAACTAAATTTAGTTTAGCCTTATTAACATTCAAAATGAATCTCAAATAGATTTAATTTTTAATGGTAAAATTTTATTTATTTGATACACAAATGAAACCTAGAAAAAGTTACACGGACACTCTTGTAACGTAGATTATTTGTAGCTTTGTTAAATTATACGAGTTTGTCCTACTTGGTGTAGGACCCAGTGTGTGGTGACCACAAATAGAACCAAAACCTTCGCTGGGATTTCCCTGTTTACTATTAACGAAATCCCAATTTGACAAACAGGTTTTACGGACGGCCCATTTTGCTGGAGGCTAAGTTCCTTTCTTAATCCGATGCCGCTTTTAAATGACAACCCATTTTTCTTATCAATAGCGACTGAAACAATCTGTAAATAGAAGAAGACGTGTTTGGTTAGTAAATGACGACTGGATAATGGGAAGTTTTTTGGTTGTACCGGTTGCCTCTAACGGTAAATTGGTGACGGTTTCTAGCCATTCGTAGTAAGATCCGTAACGTGTGAAAACTGCAGGACTTTTAACGCCGCAAGCTTTCCCAATCGATTTGTGACCGATGAGAAAGGGGACACTTTTTCCATTGCGATTGATCACCAGCTGTAGCGGAGAACTGTGCATATTCTGGAACAGACAGGTTCAAAACGTTCAGTTCATTATGTTGTATAGGTACTGCTTGATATAACTTTACTTACGGAGCATTCGCTTGTGTCCGGGTTCATCGCACAGAAGCAGCAGAGCAATACACCAAAGCGAAGCTTCGGTATGGGATTGTAGTATTCGTGACACTTCTCGGAGGCTACCACGTCCAGCGAAGTTG
>KZ063047.1:48612-62010 GCA_002091835.1 Anopheles maculatus
ACAGTGAGACTCAAAAGCCACTTACTTTTGTTGCAGATAGTAGCGTAATCCCTTTTGGAATGTTCGCTCACCCAATGCGTAGTTGATCATGCGCAGAACACTGGCAGCTTTGTCGTACGCAATCGAATCGAATAGCCTAGAAATACCCTGACGTGTATCCGTATAGTACGTCATGGGGCGAACGGTTAACGAATTGTCCGCCCTCAATGCAGTTTGTAGTGGTCCGGTTATGAAGCGTTCACGAAGCTTCAGTTCTGGATGGCTCTGGATGGTAAGGAGAAGTAGACATACAATCAATAATGCGGAAAGTGTTTCGTTGTAAGCAAGCTAGCCTTGAAAGTACTTACGATATCTCCTACGTAGTACTGATACAGCCGCGCGAAACCTTCATTCAGCCACAGGTAGCTCCACCATTTCGGTGCCAGCAGGTTACCGAAAAACTGATGGGTGAATTCATGGCCAACGATCGTCACGACTCCCACCTGCCGTTGTTCGCCTTGTTCCGGTTCGTAAAAGATAGCGGACTCCCTGTAGGTTACTAAGCCCCAATTCTCCATTGCACCGGCACTGTAGTCAGAGTCTTTGATTGCCACATTGTCAATCTTAGACATGCTGTAGCGTTGTCCAAAATATTCCTCCATAGCACGCATAAAGCGCGTGGAAGCATCGACCGAATAGGATAGGAGATGTGCCGACGAGGCCTTGGCCCACGATGCGACAGCCAGCTGAGGCTGGGTCAGTACCTCACGCTCGTACACAAAATCGGACACCAACCAGGCAACGAGATACGTTTGCATGCGTGGAGTTGTGGCAAAGGTGGACAGTTTCTTTCCACCACTCAGCAACTGAATCCCGCGAAGTGGCGCATTCGACCGAGCATGATATTCAATGCCACACACGATAGAAATGTCGAACGTAGTCTTTATGCCTGGTTCATCGTAGCAGGGAAAGGAGGTTCGTGCATCGACCGATTCGAACTGTGTTAGTCCAAGAAATCTGTGGGGGGGTTGAGAAATAACGACACGTTTTTGTTGTTTCCGTTTCTTTTCCACAAATGGGCGATCGATTCTACCTAAAACACACATCTCACCTCATAACGCCTTCATCATCCAAGTAAGATGACTTGTAAAATCCTGCCTGATCGATACGATCGATACTGTTGGTGAAGTCGATTTCGAGCGTGTAGGTACCACTGTTCGGTTGCAGTGTGGTACCAACGTTGATCACCAGGAATTCTTTATCAATATCTCGATCGTGGTTCTTCACCGCAACCTTCAGCCCGGCACTGTTGCGAAGTTGCAGATTCGTAATCACATTGCGCAAAGTGTGCAACACTATTTGATCGGTAGCTTCTACCACGTTGATTCGGATTTGAACATTTCCCGTGTAATCAAAAACACCACGGTGCACATCAGTATCTAGCCGAAGGGTGTAATGTGTCGGCACAGTGGTGTTCGGTAGTCGGTAGGAGTCAAACGCTCGGCCAGATACAATGCCACGCGCTTGAACGACACCGCTGGGTGCTACTGCAAGGAACGCCGCTAGCAGCAACACACTGCAGGTAAGGCCACACAATTTCTTCATCGCAAAAACACACTTAACAACCGACCGATCGGTTCGAGTTCTGGCGATAGAGTCCGCTATTTATATTAAACGGTGAAAGATTTAATGACAAAAGCGTTTTTCGTATCTTATCACCAAACATAGATAAACGGTTTAATTGAGAGGCCAATTCTGAAACAATTCGCTATTTCTGTAGCTATTGGCTGACGTTTTTTGTTTGAAGCAGTTTAGATAATGTGTTGGCAATAGCTGAATGGTATGTAAGATTAGTTGGCTACTTTTCATGTGAAATTTTTAAATGTATACATATTGGAGATGAAGCTCTCTTATCAGTGACACTTGAAAGATTGTTGTTTAATGGGTTAATGACAGTGATATACTCGTAGTAGTATTACTACTCGTATTGATGCACTGCCATTGGCTAAGGAATTATCTGGTTTGGTACGTAATCTTTGGATTGTGAACATGTGAATTGAAGATTTGCTTGTTACAACCACTGTTTGTAAACTGATACTCTAAGAGTACCAGCTTATTTACGATATATTTTGTTTGTTTAATGAAATAATTACTGTCGTGTACGTACCTCACGTGCTCTTGTTGGCAACTCTTGCGTGTAATATAAATGAGCCTTTTTCGTCTTGAATTAATTTCAGATATTTGTACTTAGACGGGTTGTTGAGTCATGAGTTATAAGGTTTACCTTTTACCAAGTCAAATAGACCCAAAATTTCATTTCCTTCCTATATGACTAGGTGTCCTAGGTGAAGCAAATAAGTACTATTGTGGCAATAATTTTTTTTGTATATTTTTTTAACATTCTAGAATGGAGAGGGGGTTATGGTATGTTCTATTGCCTATTATAGCGATCTCTTTCTAATCAGAGCCACTTTCAACATCGTAACTTGGAAAATCCTCAATCTCTCAAGGATTTCCATGAAGAAACCGTATTTTATTACCTGTATTGAGCTCTGTAAAACACTAGATACCTCGAATGGCGCTAGTTAATTCTTTCACACTGTTTTTACATTTGTCGAACTCGCAGCGAACTAGGTTCGAACTTTTGATGAAACACAATAGAAATGTCAAAAGTTCTTCGAGTTCGCTGCGAAAGTTCCATCGCTTGCGGGAATAAGTTCGATAGGTGTAAAAACAGTGTCACACATTCTGCCGATGTGACTAAAGGTCGTCTTCAGAGTTTTGTGAATAAGATATGAATTTAAAAATATGTGTGCGGATATTGCTGTCATACATCGTATACGACTCGTATATACCATATTAGTGTTGGTCTAATTACGCATTCTTGAACAGTGTAAAGTATACCTTTTATGGTATGATCGGTACAAGTGGTTCTGGAATACCACTGCTCCATTCGATGTCCTTAACGTGTCGACTAGGTATTCCAAAGGCTTGTTAGTCATTAAATGTAAGATTACCGCAACGCGATCAATGTGTGTAGCTCTTGAACGCACGGTGGAATACTTTGGATGGTATGACACAGGCCACGGAGGCCCAGTCATCAGTAAAACTCGCATACATTTCAACGCTAGGGACACTGATGCAAATGTCATGCTGGTCTGCAAACTCCAGCTCAAGTACAAACTCAAGTATGCTTGAAAGAGATTTATTACAGCACTGTTTACCATTTGCTGCAAGCAATTGTTATTTAAAAATTACACATGGAGTAGTTGTTCAATCGATGCCTTACAGATACGAGCATCAGATGGTTGAAAAACTATCCAAGTGCATTTCGAATAGGTATCTTTATAGTTCTTGCAATGCATATCTTCTTTCCCATGAGAGAGCATCAACATTGACCTAGCCTATTGCGTTTTTTCAATAAGTAGCTTTCACACGGATCGGATCGTTCTTCTGTAGCAAGGACTAACTATGAAGCAGAGGATGAACAAAGTCGATAAAAATTTAAAAAAATGGCCAGGCCAAAACCTTCCGCTACTTTAGTGCCAAAGAAGAAGGAATATTAGCAAATTATTCACATAATGTGACTAAATGGCAGCTAAACAAACCAGTATAACAGGCAAGCCTACATCTGTATGATAGTGACTGTGAGCTGTAAACGTAGTCATGAGGTCGTGTACATACTTGCGAATCGACAGAAAAATCATTCCACATACCAGTGATGTCAAACTCATTTGGTCTCCCGTGCCAGCGTAGACAAAAATTGTCCCCAAAGATCCTCATATGTACATGATACATTGAAATAACATTGTTTATAAATGTATGCATAAAAGATGTATGCTACCAGGAGCGTATAAGCATTTCTTAATCGTATAACAAAATGTTGTTTAAAATATCCGATGTTTTCGTTATTCTTTTGCGTACTGGATTAAAAGGCTCGTATGTTTGAGACGCATGCTACATACCTCTATAATAGTCATTTAGAGTACTCATTTGAAGGAAGAGTGTTACAGCAAAACTGTTAAATAGCACATACTAAATAAAATAGCACACACAGCTGATAGTTTCCTCCTTACGATATATCGTTATATTTTACTTTTCGTAACTTAAAAACATGTAACTTAACAAAGAAAAAAGAAAAAAAAAGTATTTCGAGACGCAAAGCATCGCGTTAGACGAGCAAGAAAGTGAACAGACAAAAGAGTAAATATGATATTAATTCTAGCCCAATCGACACTCGCCACAAAAGAAAAAGGATTTCACGTCTTACAATGGCTTGGGCGAAATGTATAAACGAAATGTTGAACCTGTTTACTTCCCGCTTTCTGTCCTGGACATCCTGGATCAGCATTCTACACGAATACCGAGAGCTTTAACGAATGAACCCCTTTCGCACATGAAAACATACATTCATAGGGGTGGGTGCGTTTTTGCACAGATCCGACTTAACGATAACAATTCGAGAGATTCCTAGTGGATCATGTACGCAAATAAATGTATTATAGGTTACGCCATCGTCCGGCCTTGTGGTATGTTAACTTTGTCGTGTCGAAAGTGCACTTTACCGTTGCAATTATTGCAATGTTTCGTTTTGATTCTGCGTGTTGGTTGATGCATCGTAGAATGATGAGAACGACAATAATTCACGTGTGTACTACTGGTCTGAGTGATGCAACGTTGTAATGATCGGCGATGTGATGATGATGATGATGTTGTGCTACAGCATCACGCTGCTGCGAATCGTGCCACTCGAAGGACATTCGCGTTTCCTGCTGGTCTACAATCGCATTCCTCGATACTTTTCAATCGATTTGCATAGACAGAATGCAAGGAATATGGCGAGCAATTGTGTTAAACCGACAGCGATGGCAACGATGATGACCAGGTTGCGGTTGTACATGATCCAGTCGGTGAGAGCATTATAGCATCCCTAAAAACAAAAAAAAACAGGTAAAACAAAGTAATTACCCTTTTGTATTACACAAAAACACACTTTCGAAACTTACCTTTTTGAAGTAACTGTTTGATTCCGTGGGGGAGAAAGGACAGTTTTTGTCCTGCGGCTGGAACAGGGCCGTTTGCACGCAGCAGGCCGTCGGTATTATCTTATCCCGTTTGCTTTCGTTCCATTTCTCGGACAGCGCAAAGTCCCGATAGTCATCTACACCGCAGCAGTGCAGCTCCGACATCATGTAGTTCCACATTAACGTTACAGCGTCCGTTTGGTTGCGATCGTTGCTTGTGTAGTAGTTGGAGATCGTGGTCTGGAGGTAGTTTTTGGTTTCTGTTCGTGCACGGTCTTTGTATGCAGCAGCCAGGCCGAAGGCAGTCACTTCTGCTACTAGAATGACCAGCAAGAATAGACCGTACTGGAAGATGCACAAGAAAGATGTGGCATTAGAAAATTAATCATTGTGATTAATATAAGTTGATTAATAGCAATTAGAATAGTTTCTCGTTAAATAGTATAATCGGTATACTTATGCGTTTATAGGCATTTACATTTATCATTTTACTTTAGACGAAATATGAAAAAAAAGCAAAATCATAACTAATCTCCTGCTCACTTGATGAATCTAAATTTTCTAATGCGATTGCATAATTACGATCATTACATGTTTCAAATTAACAAACATTCATACTAAATTATTCATGCCATACAACACCCAAAAACTGGCCACAAAATGGTAGTTGCTAGTAAGAGAGCGAAAAAAAAAATGTAAAAACGACCGATCATTAGCGGATGCTGCCATTTGCGAGCCGTATCTTCTATCTACGGGGCCATCATTTACACATGACGTAAAGTAACGTGCGCTCAACGATGCATATAAAACAATCACAACAACGAACCAAAAAAAAAAAGTAACAAAATCTTCGACGAGCCAAAGTGAGCTACAAGCGTCTTCAGCGCTTTCGTTTTCAACATTACAAAACCGTAACACATCAACATGGAACGCTACTGGACTGTGAAAGGAACGCAGGGAGGCAGGGCTCGTACCACTGTAAGAGAGCATTATTACCTAACATAAGTGGGTCGTAGAGCTCGAACAAAAAAAAAAAAACAAGCGCTAAACGATCGGAGCAACTAACTATTCAATAGTCAATTGTAGCGCAATGTGCAAAAAGTGATGGGTAAAGCGTAGTGTATGTTAAACGGAACCATTCATTAACGATGTTCACCAACGAGATGGACATCATGTTTGGTGCCGTTTTTCTATAAGACGATCATTAATTTTTTATAGTCCCTTTGCAGTTTTTTAAAGCTGATAGTCTATTCTATTTTATGATTAAAGTAGAAGCGACTTTTTTACTGACGTTTATTAAGCATGTCGAAATTGATATTAAAAATCAGGAAGATAAATAGAAAATGCATGGAACATAGAAAGAATGGAACGAAGGCTAATAAGTTAGCGTTGAATGGCGTGGAAAATAAATATGGTGGGTTGTATAATTTTAAGCGATAAATCCTTTTCCTGCTCAACAGTTGTGCATATGTACATAAAACGTTTAACTTAAAGCTCGAAACGTGACATGAGGGAACAGTAAAAAAGACATCTTTTAACCGGTTGCCCTTTTGGGCGAGGGTAAACATTTCACATATCGTTAAAAATGTCCATCCACCGCAACGTTGCTTTGTTTACTTACCGTTGTGAGAAGGCACTGGCTTTCCCGTATCGCCCCACAGTATCCGAGGAAGCTGAGGAAGAACATCACCGAACCGATTACAATCAGCAGATAAGCAAGCTGCTCTATCACTGCTGGTTGCGTGAAATGCTGTAAAAGAAAATGAAGAAAGTGATAAGATAAACTGTACGGGGCTGAAGCGTTAAACACACTGGTACATGCTGCTGTTATTGTAGTTGTTGTTGCTCAAAGATGTTTCATCCCACGTGGCTGGTACAGCCGATCGTTAAAGTGATCCCACCCTCTTCCTCTGAAACTACTACTACTACCACTCCTAGCGGTATGAGAAGGCGTACGGCGTTTATTTAATTAACAAACAAAGTGTCACTTAATCATACGCTCTGTCTTACAACATACATACAGCTGTTGTTTAAACAAATTAAACCCACTGAAGATGTTAGGTGCATGGGACCATACGAGGTGTCTTCTGATGCGAATGATGTATACGATTGTTAAGAAATAAGGGATAGCATAGAAATATGAAATGAAATCGTTAAAAATGTTTAAAACCGTATCTATGTTTAGAAGCATTCATTGCGACTGAAACAAATGATCTAGGGGAATGGATACTTTGAGGATTTGCTTTCAGAGCAGATCAAACCTCTATTAGCATAAAAAAGTGCTGAGTTTGGTGGGACCCAGCTTATGTGTACTACCATTAGAAACAACTACGTATAAATGCTTTTAAAAACTTTACTTTAAAAAAGGACCACAACGGGATAACGTATGCATTAAAAAAGCGACTTGTTTTTAGGTGGATGGTAAAATACAATAATAATAAGCAATTGAAAATTACACGAAAATACTTGTACATCCTGCCGCGTCGCCTTACAATACTTTAGCCAAAGCAGTCAAAAATCAGTTTGTTTGCTTTTTGCATTTAAAATGTCGTTTTTTATCAATTTATCCGTAGTTTTGGCCTTGAAAATGTTCTTTCCTTCTAATTGACTCAGAAATTCTCGATCGGGTGGAGCTGGGTTAGGGTTGGCTGTCTTAGACAATGGCCAACCGCTTAACTTCTTTCAGCGCTTGCTTCAAGATGTCACGTCGTCATCGTTGTGATACTTATACATGAAGGTGGCCAGTACCAGAATCTTAAAGATATTCGCCCGACCGTATCTAGCCGATTTGAATTGAAGTTTTTTAAGCCCACACTGATACTGAGCAGGTGGTATGAACAAGCTATAGAAGAAAGTTCTTAAACTATTCTCGCCATAGTTACCGAAAATAAGCCGATAAAGCTCTCAATTTTTTACCGACAACCAGGTGTTGGCAGGGTAACTACGACTCGGTGCATTTTGTCGATTTTTTTATGCATACGTTAAATAAAACATCTACGACTGAATAGCGTATAATGAATACTATGTCTTAAATATAGCTGGTGAGTGTTGCAATAAAGTTCTCAAGTAGTAGAATATGAAACATTACAAACTAAAATCTATCGAAAAACATTCTAAAACGCTGCAACTAGTAACCGTTCAACAACAGATGTGGTTTGAACGGTGATTAAAAACTTATAAGGACTGCTGCTATACATCACCGGTATTGGCTGTCATAAACTGACTGTCTGGTCTGGTGGTGGATGATACCAATGAATAAAATATTCACCATGCGATTATGTGACCCTATGTCTCGGTTGAAAAAGGGTACTAGACCACCTGCAGTTGGAATTGCATTTTCCTAATGTCAATGACCTCGAATATGACTTGGGGTCTATGTGTAAGCTGCAGTCATTGTAAAATTCATACTGCAAATTTCTGATTTGTGTTTGTAGCGGTTGTAAATAGTTTTCAATTGTTATGCTCGACGTTGAAAAACGAAACTTAGATTGGTACAAAATATATTCAACAACAAATGTTGAATAGTTGCAACCATCCTTGGCTGATTTTGCATTCGTCCCACGTTTGTTCAACACTAGCACTTAAGACGCCAACACACACACACCGGATGCAAATTCGATGCAACAAAAGAGAGCTGGAGGGTCTACTATTGCACCTCGTACGTACCCCGCTCAATGATGCAAAGCGTTTTAGCACCGTAGTGCAATCAATCACTCAACGGGTAAAGTATGGTATTCTTTGAAGCCAGATATGGTACCCCCTTTAAGGGCAAACCAGCGTGTAGAAGTTAACTACTCCCAGTTGTGTTTCGAAACCTGGTGCGTGCAGAGTGCAAATGATGCATTTAAATTAACGAATTATCACTTTTATGTGACCGATGACGCAGCGCCATAGAACGTCGAAGTATGCGTGTATGTGTGCATCTGTAGATCGATTGTGCATTCGGTACATGTACGTAAAATTGGTAGCTGATCGTGAAAGGTGCTACGATTTACCTACCTCAAGCTGATCATTTTCGACCATTTTCAGTAACGCTATGAACGATGTCTTATCTGTTGCCAGCCATACGCCTACGCCAAGTACGATCGTTCCTAGGACCTAAAATAATGCACAAATGTATAGCGATCGGGAATTAACGTTGCAAGACGTTGCTTGACTATGATCGAGGTGTGCGTACTTACAAAGAATAGAAAATTGAAAACGGACAGTAGCGTTTTCGCTATGCATGATTCACAGTCGCACCCCATGGTGAAAGAGATCGTCTGTTAGCGGAATGTTGATGATTGTTGGTCAAAGATCACGCTGATGTGGATTGCAATGTGGTGCGCGTAGTCGCTACAGAGATGGCCGATATGGTACGATTGTCGGGTGCAACACCTCGACACCAGCAGATGACCTGAAATGAAGATAAAACGCAGAGGATCGATTAGAAGTCGTTGAACGCTTACAGGAAGCGAACTGTGTGTATGTGTACATGTTTAACCTATTCTCTGAATCAATTTTATTCAATCTATAAAGCAATACCGTTTTACGACATATGAGCTTGAGAAGTTTAGAATGTTCAACCTTGTTTCCCTTAATGCGACACATCAGACACACTGTCAGAATTAGAATAGGTTACAGGTTAAGTGAGACACATAATTTTCTCTCCATCGTGCGCTTAGATAGCATCATGTTAGGTTGCTTGTTGAGCCTCACAATTACTCACGTCGACAGACTGCCCGAGCCGTAACACGATAAAATGAGGAGCATCGTTTTAAGCATGTGAGAGAGAGCTCACGGTAATTACCAGCGGATAACTTTTAAACAAACGACAAACCATTCCCATGGTTGTTGTTGTGGTTCAAGCGGACGGAATCGTCTCAACGAGTGAGTGCGGGGGTTGCCACAATTTCGACCATGTTTGTTCGTTGTAGAGAATTTAATCAAATCAAGCGGAAGAGCTGATTTGGCAGGTCAAAGTCAGCGCAGCGTCGTGCGGATTGAAAGGTTTACCCCACTCCAAACACGCTTTCGTCCGCGTGTGAGGTGGGAAAAGGTACACGATTGAAACAATTACTCCAAACCTAATTGGTTTAATTCTTCACAGAATTGGTGATGGAGTTAATCTTTTCTCGGCAGCATTTGTGTTGGGTTTTGATGACGTTTGGAATATGTATTTCTTGAGTGAGTTGGTTTTGGCGATTTTTGTTAACATAAATAAGCTAATACAAACATGTTTAGTGTTCAATGCGATATGCTTTATTTACTCACATTCACCATAATCTTACAGTAAATGTGATTTATATTGGAGAAAGCCGACAAGCATTGAATGTAGACGAATCGATTCGATCCATTTGTCCGATGGAACTTGTTGCCCATGGATTCATCCCATGGCTTAGTAAAATAATTTCCAGCTTAGTGTGTTACAACTACAGCTTAGCTGGATCTTTGATCGGCTTACCGTGTGCTGCGTCGAACGCTCAACCCTACGCGCCTGTTTCTCGATGCGTCGACGCGTTTGGTCGATTTAAGTGGAAAAGTGGCATTGCTTAAACCATTACCATCTTTCAACGGTCACAGCCAATGGTGTTTTACGTAATCACCACCAGCCAATGCCTTTTCCTTGAACGTATGTTTTGTTCTTTCACTTTATTCGCTTCTACACTTGGTGCAAAAACAAACACACACAAAGTATGAATCATTTTTAAAACAGGAAATCATATTTTAAATTACAAGAAAAATGTGGAATATAAAACTATAGGACGCAACACAGCAATGGCATCGGAAAACGAGCAGGCATATGATTCTTTTCATCAAGTGTGACAATTTTGATCACCATGCGCTTTGTTCGTAGCGTAATTTTCTCATTAGTTTACAGTCTCTGACTTCCGACATCGGTTTATCTGCTTCCGGGGCACGCCGGTTTCAGCGGATGCAAAGCGTACGAGCCCCGTGGGCCGATCGATCATCCACTGATTAACCACGTACCATGGCTGCGGTACGATCCGCATACAGCAGCAGCAATGTCAATGTAGCGCCGGCTGCATTGAGACGTGAATGGACTCTCGACGTTAGGCGGAGAAAGTTGCCTCATAGGCGAAAGAAATGATGTAACGATGTTTAGATATAAAGGGGAAACACCGTTGTAATATAATGAGTTTAGTTTAATGTTGTAATTTACATCGTTTTAGTCCAAGTATAAGCGATTTCCGTGCCGACCGATACTAGTTTACCTATTTATGGTTTTAACAGGCAATTTAAAAAAAATGTGTTGAGAAATTAAAATGTGTAACAAAAACTAAAATATCAATTTGTCTTAACAATACCTGAAACTACATTTTCAACTGTCATTTTCGTAATATTTCGGTTGTAGCAATGGTAGTAGTAAGTATTTTTTAAATATTTTGATATTTAGTACATTCTTCTTCATTGACTCTACCACCTCGAGAGGCCTTTGGTTTGTCATTAATAGCTCTTTTAGATTTCTTTGTACGCATAGAGGGATAATCAATTCTACGCATGGGTTCGTCCATGGGATACGATACATGATCCTGCCTTGTTATGATTGATTATTGGTTGATATAATAATTGCTAATCTTATATCTAATGCCTTACGATTAATACTTAATAATAACTAATACTAGTTGACTGAACAAAGTTAACATATCTTGTTTTATGTTATAATTTCGGTTGTGAACAAAACAGCGCACCCCCTGAAAGGTAATGAAACATCAATGCACTTAACACAGTATTGAATGCCATTAAAAAGTAAAATTCACTAGTGTAAACATCTTAGAAAATTAGATACCTTGGGCGTAGGCCATCTCACCTACATTCACCCTGTCTAGGAAATGTCAACGTGACATTGATTGTAAAAAAGGAGGAAGACACTTGGAAGAAGATAGATGGCGTTTGGAAACCCTTGTGAAGAAGCGTGTGTTAAAAACCCTTGGTCAAAAGACGAAAAATAAAGAAGTTTTCAACTCAGAAGTGGGATAACACCTACAAAAATGCCGACGAAAGAAGAAATGCTGTGTACGTTACAAAATAGCGGCGTCGAAGTGCCGCCAACAGCTACAATTTCGCAAATCAAAAAACTGTTTGAGCCATTTGCAACAGCGTGTGCCGATAGCGACCGACAAAATGGCGGCAACGTGGTTCCGAATGTGTGTGCATCAGAAGAAAGGAAGCTTGTTCCCGCCGTTGTGTGCGATGCAGCAAGTACAATGGAAGTGGCGAATACAAAACACTCATTGGCTAATGAGGATGACCGTGCCGATGCCAAGCGTGTAACAACGATTAAGGAGCAGGTGGAACAACTGGAACTAGAGAAGAGAATGCTGGTGCTACAAAAGGAAGTTATGGAGATGAAGCTGCAAAGTACGGAGAACCGGTCCACCATGCCGGACTTCAATACGTTCGAGAGCTTGGTTCAGCCGTTCAATGGACAAAATGGCGTCGATGTTACGATCTGGTTCGATGAACTCGAAAAAATCTTCGAATTGTTCAGCGTAGATATGAAACAGAAACTCCTAATAACACTTCGAATGCTATCCGGAACAGCCCAAGTGTTTGCTCGAGCTACAGGGCTATTCGACTACAATTCCCTAAAGCAGGCACTGATCGACACTTTCCAACAACCATGCACTGTCGAAAGTGTATACCATGAGCTACGCAGCCGCCGCCTGTCCGCATCAGAAACAACAATAAAATATTTCATCGATATGAAGAACATTGCTAGAAAAGCGAAAATTCCGGAGAGTGAGCTTGTCGACATCATAATTGAGGGGATAGACGACCCTGTTAACACCGCCGCCATGCGTTTTGCTGCTCGTCAGTTGGACGATCTCCTTCCCATGTTGAAGAGATATGAAGAAATGCGGTCACGTCATCCACCGCCAATATTTACATCAAGAGGAAAACAAACTGTTCGCAACGTCTCGGGTAACAGAGAGCAGGCTAAGTGTTACAACTGCCGGCAACCAGGGCATTACCAGCACCAGTGTCAACAACCACAACGTCCTTATGGTTCGTGTTTCCGGTGTTTCAAAAACGACCATGTGTATCAGAACTGCCCACAACGCGTCCAACAAGCTGCTGCAACTGTTCAAGAATACGAGCCCGAGGAAGAAGGGTGTAACAATAACTCGCCTCTTGTTAAGATGAACGCTAATCAAATGGTAAGTGTTGCCTTTCAATCTTATGGTGTATGGAGCGCTAATTTACAAACATTGACTCTTTGCGACACGGGTAGTCCTAAAAGTTTCGTCAACTCTGAACTACTTCCGGCATGCGTTTTAGGAAATCCACGACCTTCAAAATTGCGTGGAATAGGAGGCCAGGAACTTCAATCGCTAGGAGAAATTAAGTTACGTGTAAAACTTGGTAAAACTACAATAGAACTTCCATTCAT
>KZ063047.1:62196-82820 GCA_002091835.1 Anopheles maculatus
GCGACGTCAACGAGACTTTTTCTAGTTTGTGTATGATAGAGGTCACTGAAAATTCTAACACCATTGATGTAGGTTCACATCTTTCAAGCGATCAAATCAAATTAGTAAGCAATTCAGTTATTAAAAACTATCATGAATTTCCCTTTGAAGAAATCACATCTCCAAGTTATGCAGTAAAGATTAATTTGGAACACGACACACCTATATCCACCAAGCCCAGACGGTTGTCATTTGCAGAACGGGATAAAGTTAAAGATATTGTTAAAAATCTTTTAGAAAAGAACATCATTCGTCCGAGTAATTCCCCTTACGCCTCAGCAATAGTTTTGGTCCGCAAGCGCAACGGAGAAATTCGTAAATGCGTTGATTACCGTCCATTAAATAAGATAACCATTCGAGACAATTTCCCACTACCCCTTATCGACAATTGCTTAGAACATTTGGGACACAAACAATATTTCACTCTCCTGGACCTCAAGAGTGGATTCCACCAATTACAAATGCATGAGGAATCGATAAAATACACATCATTCGTAACACCCGATGGGCAGTACGAGTATGTACGCATGCCTTTTGGGTTGAGAAATGCGCCAGCTGAGTTCCAGCGCTTTATAAATTCAATCCTCCGTGAATTTATTGATCGTGGAGAATTGGTTGTCTATATAGATGATATCCTCATAGCCTCAAGTGACTTTGACAAGCATCTTGAGTTGATTGGACAAGTTTTACGCACCTTACGCAGAAATGGTCTAGAATTACGACTAGACAAATGCAGATTCGCGCAAAATGAGCTAAATTATCTTGGTTATAAAGCAACTGCATCAGGAATCCGCCCTAGTGACCATCATATCGAATCAATTAAGAATTACCCAATTCCACGAAACAAAAAACACGTTCAACAATGTTTAGGGCTGTTCTCATTTTTTCGTCGGTTTGTACCATCCTTTTCGACAATAGCAAAACCGCTAACGAACTTATTAAAAGATAAAGTAAATTTTGAATTCGATGAAACCTGCATGAAATCTTTTGAAACATTACGAAATGAACTTATAAAATCACCTGTATTATCAATATATGACCCAAGCCGGGAGACTGAATTGCACTGTGATGCTAGTTCTTTAGGCTTTGGAGCGGTACTACTACAGAAACAGGATGACGGTAAGTTTCATCCTGTAGCTTATTTTTCAAAAACAACTTCACCTGATGAAGCTAAACTGCATAGTTATGAATTAGAAACACTATCAGTAATCTACTCGCTAAAACGGTTCCATACTTACGTTCATGGGATTGCTATTAAAATCGTAACAGATTGCAACTCCTTGGTACAAACCTTAAAAAACCGGAATGTATCAGCAAAAATAGCCCGGTGGTCTCTATTTTTAGAAGACTACGATTACACTATGCAACACCGCCCTGGATCTTCAATGCCTCATGTAGATGCACTTAGTCGACTAGAACAAGCAGCATAGCCCAGTCTCGTGACATGCAAATTTGTTCCTTGAAAAATGAAATAGAATCTAAAGGAGTGGATGGCTTCCAACTTCGCGATGGAGTAGTGTACAAACAATCGTCAACTGGTAAATTAAAGTTTTATGTACCATCGGAAATGGTTAATAATCTAATACGCCACATTCACGAAAAAATAGGGCATCTTGCTGTCGACAAGTGCTATATGCAGATAGTAAAAAATTACTATTTCCCTCAAATGAAGACAAAAATACATAATTATATAAAGAATTGCTTGAAATGCGTAATGTACTCTGCTCCGGCTAGGGTCAATAATAGGAATCTGTACAATATACCTAAAACACCCATCCCGTTTGACACCTTACATATTGATTTTTTAGGTCCCTTGCCGTCTGTTCAATCAAAAAAGAAGCATTTACTTGTAGTCATCGATAGTTTCACTAAATTTGTAAAATTGTATCCTACAATAGCTACAAACACACGTGAAGTTTGCAACGCTCTTAAGCAATACTTCTCTTATTATAGTCGCCCTAGGCGAATCATTAGCGACCGAGCTACGTGTTTTACGTCTGATTCTTTTTTTAAATTTTTAACTTCTCGTGGTATTACTCACATCTTAAACGCTACTGGATCACCTCAAGCGAATGGGCAGGTGGAAAGGGTGAATCGTGTCCTCCGACCAATCTTAAGCAAACTTTCCGACCCAACAGACCATGCAGATTGGAGTTCCCAAATACCTGCCGTTGAGTATGCTCTCAACAATACCATTCACTCATCTACACACTTTTCTCCGGCAGTTCTTTTATTTGGTACTGAACAAAGGGGTCCTGTTCTCGATGAACTAGCCGAGCTTCTGGCTGAGTTGAACAACGGGTCAAGATTGGATCTTAATAACATACGATCACTAGCCTCAGTTAATATAGCAAAACATCAACAAGTTAATGAGCAACAACATCTTTCAAAATGTAGACTACCTGTATTGAGCTCTGTAAAACACTAGATACCTCGAATGGCGCTAGTTAATTCTTTCACACATTCTGCCGTTGTGACTAAAGGTCGTCTTCAGAGTTTTGTGAATAAGATATGAATTTAAAAATATGTGTGCGGATATTGCTGCCATACATCGTATACGACTCGTATATACCATATTAGTCTTGGTCTAATTACGCATTCTTGAACAGTGTAAAGTATACCTTTTATGGTACGATCGGTACAAGTGGTTCTGGAATACCACTGCTCCATTCGATGTCCTTAACGTGTCGACTATGTATTCCAAAGGCTTGTTAGTCATTAAATGTAAGATTACCGCTACGCGATCAATGTGTGTAGCTCTTGAACGCACGGTGAAATACTTTGGATGGTATGACACAGGCCAAGGAGGCCCAGTCATTAGTAAAACTTAAATACATTTCAACGCTAGGGACACTGGTGCAAATGTCATGCTGGTCTGCAAACTCCAGCTCAAGTACAAACTCAAGTATGCTTGAAAGAGATTTATTACAGCACTGTTTTATCATATGCTGCAAGCAACTGTTATTAGAAATTATACATGGAGTAGTTGTTCAATCGATGCCTTACAGATACGAGCATCAGATGGTTGAAAAACTATCCAAGTGCATTTCGAATAGAGTATCTTTATGGTTCTTGCAATGCATATCTTCTTTCCCATGAGAATGCATCAACATTGACCTAGCCTATTGCGTTTTTTCAATAAGTAGCTTTCACACGGATCGGATCGTTCTTCTGTATCAAGGACTAACTATGAAGCAGAGGATGAACAAAATCGATTAAAATTTTAAAAAATGGCCAGGCCAAAACCTTCCGCTACTTTAGTGCCAAGCCAAAGAAGAAGGAATATTAGCAAATTATTCACATCATGTGACTAAATGGCAGCTAAACAAACCAGTATAACAGGCAAGCCTACATTTGTATGATAGTGACTGTGAGCTGTAAACGTAGTCATGAGGTCGTGTTGCCAGTCGACATAAAAATCATTCCGCATACCAGTGATGTCAAACTCATTGGGTCTCCCGTGCCAGCGTAGACAAAAATTGTCCCCAAAGATCCTCATATGTACATGGTACATTGAAATAACGTTGTTTATAAATGTATGCATAAAAGATATATGCTACCAGGAGCGTATAAGCATTTCTTAATCGTATAACAAAATGTTGTTTAAAATATCCGATGTTTTCGTTATTCTTTTGCGTACTGGATTAAAAGGCTCGTATGTTTGAGACGCATGCTACATACCTGTATAACAGTCATTTAGAGTACTCATTTGAAGGAAGAGTGTTACAGCAAAACTGTTAAATAGCACATACTAAATAAAATAGCACACACAGCTGATAGTTTCCTCCTTACGATATATCGTTATATTTTACTTTTCGTAACTTAAAAACATGTAACTTAACAAAGAAAAAAGAAAAAAAAAGTATTTCGAGACGCAAAGCATCGCGTTAGACGAGCAAGAAAGTGAACAGACAAAAGAGTAAATATGATATTAATTCTAGCCCAATCGACACTCGCCACAAAAGAAAAAGGATTTCACGTCTTACAATGGCTTGGGCGAAATGTATAAACGAAATGTTGAACCTGTTTACTTCCCGCTTTCTGTCCTGGACATCCTGGATCAGCATTCTACACGAATACCGAGAGCTTTAACGAATGAACCCCTTTCGCACATGAAAACATACATTCATAGGGGTGGGTGCGTTTTTGCACAGATCCGACTTAACGATAACAATTCGAGAGATTCCTAGTGGATCATGTACGCAAATAAATGTATTATAGGTTACGCCATCGTCCGGCCTTGTGGTATGTTAACTTTGTCGTGTCGAAAGTGCACTTTACCGTTGCAATTATTGCAATGTTTCGTTTTGATTCTGCGTGTTGGTTGATGCATCGTAGAATGATGAGAACGACAATAATTCACGTGTGTACTACTGGTCTGAGTGATGCAACGTTGTAATGATCGGCGATGTGATGATGATGATGATGTTGTGCTACAGCATCACGCTGCTGCGAATCGTGCCACTCGAAGGACATTCGCGTTTCCTGCTGGTCTACAATCGCATTCCTCGATACTTTTCAATCGATTTGCATAGACAGAATGCAAGGAATATGGCGAGCAATTGTGTTAAACCGACAGCGATGGCAACGATGATGACCAGGTTGCGGTTGTACATGATCCAGTCGGTGAGAGCATTATAGCATCCCTAAAAAAAACAGGTAAAACAAAGTAATTACAATGACCAGCAAGAATAGACCGTACTGGAAGATGCACAAGAAAGATGTGGCATTAGAAAATTAATCATTGTGATTAATATAAGTTGATTAATAGCAATTAGAATAGTTTCTCGTTAAATAGTATAATCGGTATACTTATGCGTTTATAGGCATTTACATTTATCATTTTACTTTAGACGAAATATGAAAAAAAAGCAAAATCATAACTAATCTCCTGCTCACTTGATGAATCTAAATTTTCTAATGCGATTGCATAATTACGATCATTACATGTTTCAAATTAACAAACATTCATACTAAATTATTCATGCCACACAACACCCAAAAACTGGCCACAAAATGGTAGTTGCTAGTAAGAGAGCGAAAAAAAAAAATGTAAAAACGACCGATCATTAGCGGATGCTGCCATTTGCGAGCCGTATCTTCTATCTACGGGGCCATCATTTACACATGACGTAAAGTAACGTGCGCTCAACGATGCATATAAAACAATCACAACAACGAACCAAAAAAAAAAAGTAACAAAATCTTCGACGAGCCAAAGTGAGCTACAAGCGTCTTCAGCGCTTTCGTTTTCAACATTACAAAACCGTAACACATCAACATGGAACGCTACTGGACTGTGAAAGGAACGCAGGCAGGCAGGGCTCGTACCACTGTAAGAGAGCATTATTACCTAACATAAGTGGGTCGTAGAGCTCGAACAAAAAAAAAAAACAAGCGCTAAACGATCGGAGCAACTAACTATTCAATAGTCAATTGTAGCGCAATGTGCAAAAAGTGATGGGTAAAGCGTAGTGTATGTTAAACGGAACCATTCATTAACGATGTTCACCAACGAGATGGACATCATGTTTGGTGCCGTTTTTCTATAAGACGATCATTAATTTTTTATAGTCCCTTTGCAGTTTTTTAAAGCTGATAGTCTATTCTATTTTATGATTAAAGTAGAAGCGACTTTTTTACTGACGTTTATTAAGCATGTCGAAATTGATATTAAAAATCAGGAAGATAAATAGAAAATGCATGGAACATAGAAAGAATGGAACGAAGGCTAATAAGTTAGCGTTGAATGGCGTGGAAAATAAATATGGTGGGTTGTATAATTTTAAGCGATAAATCCTTTTCCTGCTCAACAGTTGTGCATATGTACATAAAACGTTTAACTTAAAGCTCGAAACGTGACATGAGGGAACAGTAAAAAAGACATCTTTTAACCGGTTGCCCTTTTGGGCGAGGGTAAACATTTCACATATCGTTAAAAATGTCCATCCACCGCAACGTTGCTTTGTTTACTTACCGTTGTGAGAAGGCACTGGCTTTCCCGTATCGCCCCACAGTATCCGAGGAAGCTGAGGAAGAACATCACCGAACCGATTACAATCAGCAGATAAGCAAGCTGCTCTATCACTGCTGGTTGCGTGAAATGCTGTAAAAGAAAATGAAGAAAGTGATAAGATAAACTGTACGGGGCTGAAGCGTTAAACACACTGGTACATGCTGCTGTTATTGTAGTTGTTGTTGCTCAAAGATGTTTCATCCCACGTGGCTGGTACAGCCGATCGTTAAAGTGATCCCACCCTCTTCCTCTGAAACTACTACTACTACCACTCCTAGCGGTATGAGAAGGCGTACGGCGTTTATTTAATTAACAAACAAAGTGTCACTTAATCATACGCTCTGTCTTACAACATACATACAGCTGTTGTTTAAACAAATTAAACCCACTGAAGATGTTAGGTGCATGGGACCATACGAGGTGTCTTCTGATGCGAATGATGTATACGATTGTTAAGAAATAAGGGATAGCATAGAAATATGAAATGAAATCGTTAAAAATGTTTAAAACCGTATCTATGTTTAGAAGCATTCATTGCGACTGAAACAAATGATCTAGGGGAATGGATACTTTGAGGATTTGCTTTCAGAGCAGATCAAACCTCTATTAGCATAAAAAAGTGCTGAGTTTGGTGGGACCCAGCTTATGTGTACTACCATTAGAAACAACTACGTATAAATGCTTTTAAAAACTTTACTTTAAAAAAGGACCACAACGGGATAACGTATGCATTAAAAAAGCGACTTGTTTTTAGGTGGATGGTAAAATACAATAATAATAAGCAATTGAAAATTACACGAAAATACTTGTACATCCTGCCGCGTCGCCTTACAATACTTTAGCCAAAGCAGTCAAAAATCAGTTTGTTTGCTTTTTGCATTTAAAATGTCGTTTTTTATCAATTTATCCGTAGTTTTGGCCTTGAAAATGTTCTTTCCTTCTAATTGACTCAGAAATTCTCGATCGGGTGGAGCTGGGTTAGGGTTGGCTGTCTTAGACAATGGCCAACCGCTTAACTTCTTTCAGCGCTTGCTTCAAGATGTCACGTCGTCATCGTTGTGATACTTATACATGAAGGTGGCCAGTACCAGAATCTTAAAGATATTCGCCCGACCGTATCTAGCCGATTTGAATTGAAGTTTTTTAAGCCCACACTGATACTGAGCAGGTGGTATGAACAAGCTATAGAAGAAAGTTCTTAAACTATTCTCGCCATAGTTACCGAAAATAAGCCGATAAAGCTCTCAATTTTTTACCGACAACCAGGTGTTGGCAGGGTAACTACGACTCGGTGCATTTTGTCGATTTTTTTATGCATACGTTAAATAAAACATCTACGACTGAATAGCGTATAATGAATACTATGTCTTAAATATAGCTGGTGAGTGTTGCAATAAAGTTCTCAAGTAGTAGAATATGAAACATTACAAACTAAAATCTATCGAAAAACATTCTAAAACGCTGCAACTAGTAACCGTTCAACAACAGATGTGGTTTGAACGGTGATTAAAAACTTATAAGGACTGCTGCTATACATCACCGGTATTGGCTGTCATAAACTGACTGTCTGGTCTGGTGGTGGATGATACCAATGAATAAAATATTCACCATGCGATTATGTGACCCTATGTCTCGGTTGAAAAAGGGTACTAGACCACCTGCAGTTGGAATTGCATTTTCCTAATGTCAATGACCTCGAATATGACTTGGGGTCTATGTGTAAGCTGCAGTCATTGTAAAATTCATACTGCAAATTTCTGATTTGTGTTTGTAGCGGTTGTAAATAGTTTTCAATTGTTATGCTCGACGTTGAAAAACGAAACTTAGATTGGTACAAAATATATTCAACAACAAATGTTGAATAGTTGCAACCATCCTTGGCTGATTTTGCATTCGTCCCACGTTTGTTCAACACTAGCACTTAAGACGCCAACACACACACACCGGATGCAAATTCGATGCAACAAAAGAGAGCTGGAGGGTCTACTATTGCACCTCGTACGTACCCCGCTCAATGATGCAAAGCGTTTTAGCACCGTAGTGCAATCAATCACTCAACGGGTAAAGTATGGTATTCTTTGAAGCCAGATATGGTACCCCCTTTAAGGGCAAACCAGCGTGTAGAAGTTAACTACTCCCAGTTGTGTTTCGAAACCTGGTGCGTGCAGAGTGCAAATGATGCATTTAAATTAACGAATTATCACTTTTATGTGACCGATGACGCAGCGCCATAGAACGTCGAAGTATGCGTGTATGTGTGCATCTGTAGATCGATTGTGCATTCGGTACATGTACGTAAAATTGGTAGCTGATCGTGAAAGGTGCTACGATTTACCTACCTCAAGCTGATCATTTTCGACCATTTTCAGTAACGCTATGAACGATGTCTTATCTGTTGCCAGCCATACGCCTACGCCAAGTACGATCGTTCCTAGGACCTAAAATAATGCACAAATGTATAGCGATCGGGAATTAACGTTGCAAGACGTTGCTTGACTATGATCGAGGTGTGCGTACTTACAAAGAATAGAAAATTGAAAACGGACAGTAGCGTTTTCGCTATGCATGATTCACAGTCGCACCCCATGGTGAAAGAGATCGTCTGTTAGCGGAATGTTGATGATTGTTGGTCAAAGATCACGCTGATGTGGATTGCAATGTGGTGCGCGTAGTCGCTACAGAGATGGCCGATATGGTACGATTGTCGGGTGCAACACCTCGACACCAGCAGATGACCTGAAATGAAGATAAAACGCAGAGGATCGATTAGAAGTCGTTGAACGCTTACAGGAAACGAACTGTGTGTATGTGTACATGTTTAACCTATTCTCTGAATCAATTTTATTCAATCTATAAAGCAATACCGTTTTACGACATATGAGCTTGAGAAGTTTAGAATGTTCAACCTTGTTTCCCTTAATGCGACACATCAGACACACTGTCAGAATTAGAATAGGTTACAGGTTAAGTGAGACACATAATTTTCTCTCCATCGTGCGCTTAGATAGCATCATGTTAGGTTGCTTGTTGAGCCTCACAATTACTCACGTCGACAGACTGCCCGAGCCGTAACACGATAAAATGAGGAGCATCGTTTTAAGCATGTGAGAGAGAGCTCACGGTAATTACCAGCGGATAACTTTTAAACAAACGACAAACCATTCCCATGGTTGTTGTTGTGGTTCAAGCGGACGGAATCGTCTCAACGAGTGAGTGCGGGGGTTGCCACAATTTCGACCATGTTTGTTCGTTGTAGAGAATTTAATCAAATCAAGCGGAAGAGCTGATTTGGCAGGTCAAAGTCAGCGCAGCGTCGTGCGGATTGAAAGGTTTACCCCACTCCAAACACGCTTTCGTCCGCGTGTGAGGTGGGAAAAGGTACACGATTGAAACAATTACTCCAAACCTAATTGGTTTAATTCTTCACAGAATTGGTGATGGAGTTAATCTTTTCTCGGCAGCATTTGTGTTGGGTTTTGATGACGTTTGGAATATGTATTTCTTGAGTGAGTTGGTTTTGGCGATTTTTGTTAACATAAATAAGCTAATACAAACATGTTTAGTGTTCAATGCGATATGCTTTATTTACTCACATTCACCATAATCTTACAGTAAATGTGATTTATATTGGAGAAAGCCGACAAGCATTGAATGTAGACGAATCGATTCGATCCATTTGTCCGATGGAACTTGTTGCCCATGGATTCATCCCATGGCTTAGTAAAATAATTTCCAGCTTAGTGTGTTACAACTACAGCTTAGCTGGATCTTTGATCGGCTTACCGTGTGCTGCGTCGAACGCTCAACCCTACGCGCCTGTTTCTCGATGCGTCGACGCGTTTGGTCGATTTAAGTGGAAAAGTGGCATTGCTTAAACCATTACCATCTTTCAACGGTCACAGCCAATGGTGTTTTGCGTAATCACCACCAGCCAATGCCTTTTCCTTGAACGTGTGTTTTGTTCTTTCACTTTATTCGCTTCTACACTTGGTGCAAAAACAAACACACACAAAGTATGAATCATTTTTAAAACAGGAAATCATATTTTAAATTACAAGAAAAATGTGGAATATAAAACTATAGGACACAACAACACAGCAATGGCATCGAAAAACGAGCAGGCAAATGATTCTTTTCATCAAGTGTGACAATTTTGATCACCATGCGCTTTGTTCGTAGCGTAATTTTCTCATTAGTTTACAGTCTCTGACTTCCGACATCGGTTTATCTGCTTCCGGGGCACGCCGGTTTCAGCGGATGCAAAGCGTACGAGCCCCGTGGGCCGATCGATCATCTACTGATTAACCACGTACCATGACTGCGGTACGATCCGCATACAGCAGCAGCAATGTCAATGTAGCGCCGGCTGCATTGAGACGTGAATAGACTCCCGAAGTTAGGCGGAGAAAGTTGCCTCATAGGCGAAAGAAATGATGTAACGATGTTTAGATATAAAGGGGAAACACCGATGCAAAATAATGAGTTTAGTTTAATTTTGTAATTTACATCGTTTTAGTCCAAGTATAAGCGATTTCCGTGCCGACCGATACTAGTTTACCTATTTATGGTTTTAACAGGCAATTTAAAAAAAATGTGTTGAGAAATTAAAATGTGTAACAGCAACTAAAATATCAATTTGTCTTAACAATACCTGAAACTACATTTTCAACTGTCATTTTCGTACTATTTCGGTTGTAGCAATGGTAGTAGGAAGTATTTTTTTAAATATTTTGATATTTAGTACATTCTTCTTCATTGACTCTACCACCTCGAGAGGCCTTTGGTTTGTCATTAATAGTTCTTTTAGATTTCTTTTAACGCATAGAGGGATAATCAATTATACGCATGGGTCCGTCCATGGGATACGATACATGATCCTGCCTTGTTATGATTGATTATTGGTTAATATAATAATTGCTAATCTTATATCTAATGCCTTACGATTAATACTTAATAATAACTAATACTAGTTGACTGAACAAAGTTAACATATCTTGTTTTATGTTATAATTTCGGTTGTGAACAAAACAGAGCACCGTTGAAAGGTAATGAAACATCAATACACTTAAAACAGTATTGAATGCCATTAAAAAGTAAAATTCACTAGCAATAATATTGAAAAATGCCGACATTCAAGTGTCCATAATAGATTCAATTTCACTTTTCCAGACAATGACCTAAATGGCGGCAAATAAAGTTTACACTCATCGTTTCGCTCAGTAGCAGTAAACTGGGACAAAAGCAATAGTAACAGTGCTGTGTTCAGAGCGCAAGTGTAAAGTGCCTGTGTGCTGGGTCGTAATAAAATATTTATTTCCACAGTACAGTTGCTGGATAGAACAGTTTCCCGGCTCTTGGTGTTCGGGGTACCCGGCATCGGTGTGACATAGTTTTAATTTCTCTTCCCACTACAAACTACAGGGCATCCGGGAATGATAATGCACATGCGAGCTTCGACGCCGCCGGTTGTGCCGCCAACGATGAAGTAATGAAATCGACAGTTTTCGAGCCGAGTGATGCCATCGTATTTGCAAGCCCCGTGACACGATGCGAGTGGATACAGGATTTGCCCGCGATGGCGATGCATTTGCGTGTTGCGCTCCGTATGATTGTCTAGTGTGTAATGTACTATTATGGCTGCATGAGCTGAGCTCGGTCTGGACTGACTTTGGTCAATTCGTTGAATCATACTCGGTTACATTCCGGCGCCAACGATGTGTATTGAGTACACCTGTGTACTGAAGTGACCTAAATGTCGACCCCATCGATAAGGTGGTAACGGCATGTTTGATGCGTCGGAAAATTTGTGAAAATGTATTAAAACCTCTTTGCTGTTTGAGACAAAGCTGTATTTTCTATAGGAGGGAAAAACAATCAATTACATACACCAGGACTGCGTGAGACTTCGGCTGGTATCGAGGTAATTATATCCTAGAGAGACTGTTTGGATACACAATCATCATCAACAACATTAGTGCCCAGCTGAATGCTATAGAAAACGACTTAAGGCAATTGGATCCCTTCACTGTGCTTTCTTCTTTGAATCTCCCGAACACTTGATCGTCTTAAATTGATCTCTCTAGGGTTTGATCACCTATCACCAAAAGGCTTCATCAATCTAAGCGCTGCATCGTTTGTTGGAACCCGCTAGTTGTCGATGATGATGCGGCCATGGAGGTGCCACATTTTCTCGCCACCCCTGATAAGCTCACTTAGCCATCGATATAGGGTACTAGCTATTGGCTTCCAACCAGGAAATTCGAGCGACAAGTGAGAAAATGCATTACACCAGCCCACATTGCAGGGTGGATTGCGACCGGGTGGTGGTGGGCCGTGTGATAGGCTATCGAGCGTTTTGCACATTTTTAGAAAGTATGCTGGACATAACAAAAGGAACCGACAATGGTAACGTGAGCCGTAATTTAAGACCTTTAAGCGATTCAGGTACGAGTGGTGCGCGCATGTGGAGCCATCTTCAAAGTACGGCTGCAATTGGGTGTTGCACAGGATCTCTCTCCATTGTAGACGGTTGTTGCTGGACACTTGCCGGCGGTGGTGAACTGAAGTGATCGTTGCTTTTTTTTCCTACACTTCTCGCGGGGTGAAATGTGAAAGTTGTGAGTATTGAAGTGTACAAGCTTATGGGCCTCCGTGCAGGTGGTGGTATGCTAATTGTTTAAATCAATACCTTCGTACGCGTTGGAACTTGGAAAACGGAAAATGAATGGGTCTACGTAAAGGCACAGAGGAAATCAAAGCGGTGAGATTTTCCGCAGTGTCGCCATAGACATATCGTATCAGGGAGAGGCGGGCCTAGCCCGCGCCAGGGTAGAAGAAAGTTGAACCCTAGATTTTATGCTCAAAGTTTAAGGGGCCAAATTTCTGGCCGAAACCACGTGTAGGCATACTGAGTATTCCAATGTGGCGTTAACGTGCTACCGTGATGAGTTGTAGGGAATAGCGCACGAGGGTCCTACTGTAAGGTGATGCATTGTTTGACTACTGGAAGTATAAAAAAAACTCGCTTAATCATGCCAGACATCGATGAAATATCATTGATCAACATCCTTGGGACGATGGGTGTCGGTAGACGTTTAATTGACAAACCGTAATAAATATGCATGAAGGCGTTACTAATGATCCGTGCAACTGATACCGGCACACATTACTATGCGGCGAGCGTTTTCAGCGGGATGATAAGTAAGTTAAATCGTTACTTTCTACGATTAACCTATGTGTCTTTCATTCTAGCCGAGACGGAACGGACAAAAAGACATTGTTGACGAACAGAAGAAAGTTGATAGAATGCGTGAACTTCTCTGTGCTTTCAGTTAACACCAAACGAGTGGTTTATATTGAAAGTGTGTTGCCAAATCATACCTGTTTAAAGATTGATGTAAGTCAAAGCAATTGGTGGTGAAGAAGGCACAAGGCAAATTTCTTTACCAAACTAAGTCACTAAGGAAATGGAAAAACCAGACATTCCAATTGGCAAGTAGCATCATCGAAAATCTTGAAAGAGACGAGGTTGACGCCTTTTCTGAATCGAAACAACACTTTGCAATAACTGTTACCACACAGTGCTAGTGATGGCCAGAACGAAACAGTCATTGAATCGGCATCTAGGAACGTCACAGTCGATGAGTGAATTGGCGGCAGGTTTGGGGAATCGATTGTTGTCGATACACTCCACTTGCCAGCAAGTCCATAATAATACGGTCAGCACTAGTGGACATAAAAAGATAGGGAACACCGAAACAACATCCCGTCAAAATCGATCCCGCTCGAGGCGCGATCACGATATTCAGTGCTCTAACCCTGAACACGATCACGACGCGTAACGCGTAAGGTGTGCCCCACGAATGAACGTTCGCGTATTATACGCGTGACCACGAACCCGTTAGAGATCATACGTCAGCACGGACACGCTGGCTACCATTGACAGTTACACTATGATACTGCAGAAACGCAGTGGTTCGCCAGTGTCCAGCCGTGAGACATGAACTTGAACTAACGCCGTGAGTTTTCGGGCAGGCGATCTTCATGCACAACTAATCTGATAATGTTGTTGCTTTGTTCGTTTGATGAGAAATTGTCACACCGCGGGTGGGGGTGACATGAGAAAAGTGTCCCCAAGTTGTAACGAAATTTTCATTTTGCGTGCTTATCACTCTGATTGATCAGAATTTCTCCGTTCATCGGACAGCAAATGATCGAACGTAAAGAAGAAGGGCAACCACCACACAAACTCCTCCGGGCTGCGAACTTTGAATCATTTTCTAATTGTGCGTAAAATTGCCCCCCCCTTGCGGGTAAAGATATTTTGTTTTCGTTGCGCACTTCAAGTGAATGGAGTAATCTACGCCAAAAAAAAAAACAGATCGTTTTCCCTTCTTTTTATTGCCGAACCATAATGAGCGAATGATTCAGGTTGTGAGATTACTTTTACCCCAATGTCTAAACGTTAACGCCAGCTGGTTCGGATCCGCGGCTTGTGGTAAAGGAAAGTGAGCAAACTTTTCATAAAAGCAATTTATTTACATTCAACCTTTTGACCGAGCGGGTTCGCTTTTTTACCCGGCCGAGTCGCTTGTTTTTATGGCCCGCTGCGGTGATTTCATTTGTATGTATGCTATAAATTGTTTGTCAGCACATATTACGCAAAAAAGGGAAACTTTGCATGTTTATTATTTGTTTACTTCGGCATATTTCTGATAATAGCGTAATGTGTGTTTGCACTCAGTGTAATATGTGCAGGAAAATAACTCGTAGAATCTTATTTTTACCATCTAAAATATGCAATAATCAAGCACTATCTTCACCGCTGCTAGCCTTGAACATGTTTATGTATTATGCATTGACCGAAACGGGCGATCGGGGAACGCACGACGGCATTCTTTCTTCATATAAAGTTTTCCCTTTCTACCAGCTTCGAGCTGCTAACGAAATAAAAACAAATACGAGCAACAGTCTCTCATGCGTGAAGGATAGGTCACTACGGCATGCGTCCCTGGGTGCTGCTGAACTTTGCACACCGAACACCGAAGGTGAGACCGGGGCGAGAAGCAACTTGTGCGCTGCGATAGGCGCGAAAACTTCATGCTGAGAAACAATAGCATCTTAATTGCACACATCCCACCCACCGGCATCATATGCACCTGTGGCGGTAGAATGGAAATGTTAACCAATCTGCATGCATTATTGCGCACACGTTCTTGAAACTATCCCACTCGATACAATGTGAAAGAGGGCGTCGGTCGAATTTGCCGGCCGTCTGTGTTGTGCAAAAATGCATCGCTGGTTGGGAAATGCATTCAGCAAGCGTTGTCGAATACGTTTGCTTATTATCAACCTTATTTTGCATGTGCACATGTACAGGCCGCATTGCAAGCTATATTAAAGAATGGATATTAAATTAAGTTAATTATACTACTAAACTGTAGAAAGTAGTCAATATTTAGAGCTTAAATTTAGGTTAATGTAGCCAAACTGATGATCCCTCAGATGTTTATAGTAGCATCTATGCAATTTAGTCACAATAACTAGTGTATCCTTATGATTAAGCCTGTGCTACAAAGATGTACGATGATGCAATTTGAAGCGATTGAAGAAACTGTTAGTCTTTTTATCATACTCATGATTGAGAACTATTCCAAGCCAAAATTTGCTCCAAATTTGAATGAATCGCCCATTAAACTTTGTAGCTGCTTGATGTAACATCAAACAAAAACTGACTGTTGGCATATAAAGTTTAAACAACACAAACAGGAACTTTTTATGAAATTGAGTGCTTATTTATGGATATGGATCATAAATTACAAAAAGTTCAAATTCTAAATATTATACATTAAGACCGGAAATGGAGAATATCTGCTCATTTTAAATTTACGCCAAAACGACACGGAATAATTTCATGTTGTTTTTAGCTTGCTGTTTCACCAAGCATGACAACATCGAATTCTTCCGCCTCGTCCGAAGCTTGTAAATCACACGGATGCCGTTCCGTCACGGCTACTGATGAATGGGGCAGAATCAAAAACCACAGTCTCAGTGTATGTATGTCTCCAAGCCGTTTTTCTCAGCCTTCCTAGATAAGTAGTTCGATAAAAACAGGAAACGTTCCGTGTGACAGGCATGGGACCACGGGCTGCGTCAATGTTGCCTGCCTGCCTGCCTGTCTGGTACGAAAGTGCACTACACTCTCCAGGTTTTTACTTTCTCTTTTATGTTTCGCTAGGCTTGCAGTTGCCCGCTCAAGCTCAAGGTGTTAGATGAAAGCAAAATATGGCTGTGGTGGCAGAGAGTGGCACCGAATGGAAATGGAGGGGGGTGCCTAAACCTGCTGCTACGTACGCAGGAGGTCGCAAACGAACGGTGGAATGTTTCCCAACCGCAAGCCGGCCGGATTGCACTGCTAGTGAACGTTAGCCGTTAGATTTACTATACAGCATTCATCGGCTTCCGTCAATCCATCTTAGTCTGGCAAATAATATCTAAACAGCATCCTGTTGCGCATTTGAATAACAGAAATGAAAGTGTAAGAGAATACTCACAAAAGGTATCGTTTTTGGAATGTTTTGCGCTGATAACAATGAGGAAAACGGTACGAACTAGGCTTTCCATTGCCTTTCTTTTGTGCACAATTGAAACAACCCGATTGCAGCTAATGATGTTAAGGGTCTTTAAAAGCGAATTATTTGTGTACACACTGATTTTGCGAGCGTACAATGTCAACACATATGGAAATGAAGCCGCCAGTTGGATGGACATTAATAGACTGCGATACTGTGTACTCGTTGGGGGACGGACCTCGTCCGACCGTCAATCAAGGACAGCTAGGCCGGGCGACACAAACGAAAGTTCCCCCATTCCCGTTGGATGGAAACGACCTAATAAGAAATGCCCTTTAGCAATGAAACGAGCACTGTCTATATGATGGCTGTAAACATCGCATAACGGCCACACTGACTGTGGTGAAAGTGGCCGGGAATCGATGGCACGCTGCACAATGCATCCATCTAACGTGTGGCGGTATGTCGTCGGGTTTTTGCGGTTGGCTGTGCGTTATCTTATTTGAATGAGCAACTACGTTTTATCGATGCAATCGGTGATCTTTTGTATCAATTGACGATCCTTCGTTGGCTGCTGTCAGCGCAATAGTCGGTGGTCGTCGCACATTAGCGTCAATCGTGATTTTTAATGGATTGTTTTATTGAAGACGATACTTTCACAGTAGTGTTTTGATAGCAATTGGACGTTTCGTTTCCTGAATCTGGGCAGCAATCTGGGATCGATCGTTAAGGTATAAGCTAATCTACGAGCATAGCACACGTTACAAGAATCGTTGAATTTAGCTTTAAAAGAAACAATAACAACACCCTCGTTTAAAACGTTCAACATACCAAAAGAATAGCTAGTTCTACCAACACAGTTACTTCGCTCTAACATGGTACCGGTACCGTATCGGCCAAGCCTAAACATAAATTCTCCGCCGACATGAAAAGAGCTCCAAGGTCGGTCGAAATGTCACTTCACTAGCTTCATTGGTGACTCTACCGTGTACCTCTATTCGAACGGCGGAACGTGTTCGAGACCAGTTCTCTGTTGGCCTGCAAACGTATTGATGCTTTTTGTGAACCTA
Organism: Anopheles maculatus; assembly: GCA_002091835.1. Classification (NCBI taxonomy): domain Eukaryota; kingdom Metazoa; phylum Arthropoda; class Insecta; order Diptera; family Culicidae; genus Anopheles; species Anopheles maculatus. Next base: position 79,893 of record KZ063047.1, read on the forward strand.
ACCAACAAAACCGGACAATCAAACACTTGCTCTCCCCCGTTTGTTCACGGTGAGCCTACCTTCTGTAAGATTCTCTTCCCTTCACCATTACTATGTGCGAACCCGTGTGTGATGTGAAGGCGCAAAATGGACGTACTGGATTGTCCAGAGGATTTCCCACAACTGGCACACGCATCATAAGTATATGTGCATCATGATGCACGTTGCGATTCTTATCTGAGCAGTATGTGAGGCGGAATAGCCGTGCGTCAAGGTTGTGGCAAGTTTCTGCAAGCGTTACGCAACACAGCTAGCAGCGCGAGACAATCGCCCTAAAGCGTAGCTGGAACTATTGTGCGTAACTAACCTCATCACAATTCTGCAGCGATTTGGCAAAGCAGCCAGCCGACCTGTTTGTCGATGCACCGGCAGCATTCCAACGTCCCAAATTGTTTGGCTTATGTAACTGTGGCGTTTGTAAAGGTTGTTGACGCTTTGCGAATACACGCGCATGGACATCCAAAACCATTGATCGACATCGGTTGACCGTAAAATATGTAACTTCCCGACCCCGGGTGGATAGATCAAAATGGAAGCACTATTGAACGGGCGCTTCTAACAATCGGAAAGTTGACGTTGGTGATGGAGTTGATAATGACCTGTCACTTGTCTAATGGTGAACGGGGGCAGGAAATCTGTGTCACGAGATCACAAACGACCTGTGACATTGAGCGATCGTACGGAGGGAGAAGCCAAAAAAGGTACTCATCCAAATGGAGATACCGTTTGACAGTGTCTGCTTGATTGGGGCTTGGGCAAGACGCTTGCCAATAAAAAAGGAAATTCTCTATAAAGCTCCCAAACAAGCACAATAACAGTACAGATGTTCTTAGAGTAACCTACACTGCCGAAAAGGTAATCTTGACTATTCCGAAATTCGGTCGAGACAACAAAATTCGGTGAAACTTGATTAAAAATAGCAGGATACGACTAAAATGCACACACAAATTGGAACGAAGCTATAATTATAGTTTCGAACAACAATCGTAAAGCGGCAACAACAATAGTATTAAGTCAGACAAAGCCACGTGATCGATCCATTCTACAGGATGGATTACTTAGCAAGGTAAATACCAGGAAGTTTTCATCACCGAAAGGATGCACAACACCGGAAGCATAACTTCCGCCAACCGGATAAGAGTGTGCGGCTCGTCGTCGGCCTTTCTTTTAGTGTGCGACCTTGTGGCTTTGGGATTTTGGATTGTGTTTTTGCAATTCTCTCTATTCGCTTCCAGTCGATTGTTTGGATAACTTTAAACGCTGGTGAATGTACAATATCCAAAAGCAACATCCTCGGCTCCTCAATCGATTTGCAGCAAATGGGACAGAATTTCGGGCGTAGGAATCTTTTGTTGAGGTGTCCTATAAGCATTAGAGCAGCATATTGGAGGGTCGTTCAACTTGGTTGTTTCGGGACTAACCGCAACACCACCACCGGCCCAAGATACAGACACGCTGTTTACCTCCGGATATGCCGACGTCGAGGTCTAGGCAGGAAAGCAATCACTGACAGCCGAGTGCGACGGTTTCCATTTTCATTTGATACCTTTTGGCCCTCGGCCGTGTTTCTGGTGCAAGCACGATTGCGTGCTATTTTTAATTCTCAAGTTACGCGCGCTCGCTCGCTTCCCGAAAGTTCGGCCAGGGAAATTGGTTACAAGAAATCGTAAAGTGAAAATCGGCAACAACAATAGTATTAAGTCAGACAAAGCCACGTGATCGATCCATTCTACAGGATGGATTACTTAGCAAGGTAAATACCAGGAAGTTTTCATCACCGAAAGGATGCACAACACCGGAAGCATAACTTCCGCCAACCGGATAAGAGTGTGCGGCTCGTCGTCGGCCTTTCTTTTAGTGTGCGACCTTGTGGCTTTGGGATTTTGGATTGTGTTTTTGCAATTCTCTCTATTCGCTTCCAGTCGATTGTTTGGATAACTTTAAACGCTGGTGAATGTACAATATCCAAAAGCAACATCCTCGGCTCCTCAATCGATTTGCAGCAAATGGGACAGAATTTCGGGCGTAGGAATCTTTTGTTGAGGTGTCCTATAAGCATTAGAGCAGCATATTGGAGGGTCGTTCAACTTGGTTGTTTCGGGACTAACCGCAACACCACCACCGGCCCAAGATACAGACACGCTGTTTACCTCCGGATATGCCGACGTCGAGGTCTAGGCAGGAAAGCAATCACTGACAGCCGAGTGCGACGGTTTCCATTTTCATTTGATACCTTTTGGCCCTCGGCCGTGTTTCTGGTGCAAGCACGATTGCGTGCTATTTTTAATTCTCATGTTACGCGCGCTCACTCGCTTCCCGAAAGTAGATCGTTCGGCCAGGGAAATTGGTTACAAGAAATCGTAAAGTGAAAATAAGGGGAGGAAAACTACCCGTCGATTGATTCTTATGATGATCGGCTGTGAGAGAGGCGATATCTTCTGATGCAAACACCGGAGAGGTTAAAACAAACCGTTTATGGACATACTTTTGATCAAAAAACAAACAAAAAATCTCATTTTTCCAAATAAAAATAGCTCTAAACAAATAAGGAAGAATGTTACGGTCTGCCCCATTATTGAACAAATTTTATTGACCCCTCGGCATGAATATTCATCTACAGAATCATGAATGAGCTCCAAAGGAGTTTGCGTTATGAAATGTCCAGAAAATTATTCAGCTAATCAAGATAGAAGCAAGCCACTAATATCAAGCAAACGACAAGTCAGCACTGGCCAACGTATTATTCCGGCAAAGCACTATTTAGTAATGATCCGTACGTTATATTTTCCACACATTATGCAAATGCATTTACCCCTGTTTCTGTGTGCTCGCCTCTGAAAACTGATTTCCGCACCGTTGCACTGGTAGAGCGGGACCACAAGTAAGAGT